>PIJE02006805.1:0-14184 GCA_002895965.2 Coryphaenoides rupestris | reverse complement strand
GCTCTTCAGCTCCTCTCTCTCACCCTGTCTCTATGTCTCTCTCCCTGCAGCAGGGCTCCAGCTACGCCTACCTGGAGCAGTTGGAGAGCCTGCTGGCGCGCGGCCGCTCCATCCCCGTGCGCCTGGAGCCCTTCGGCCAGGTGGAGGCACAGGTGGGCTCGGCGCGTGCCTGGCGGGAACGCACGGCGCGCACCTTCCTGAAGAAGAACTCCACCTACAACCTGCTGCAGGTCAGAGAGCGCCCCCTGCATGTCATATTTAGAATTTTCCTTTGGGATGAATAAAGTTATCTATTATCTCTTATCTTAACCTAATGTTGAGAGCTCATCGATTTCATCCATGTGACAATCAAGCTAGGGGCGTTTAAATATAAAATTGTCAGTGTGAAGCCAGATTTACTCAATTGTATTAAAGGAGACCTATTATACCACCAGGTGTGAGTGTGATTAGCCCTTCCAAATGGTTTCAGTATCTTGGGCTTATTACATCACAAGTGGGAGTGTCCACCCAGATGTATGCTGGATCGATAAGACACTCCCACTTGTGATGTAATGAGCCGGAGATTCTGAAACGGCTTGCAATGGCTCCCACTCTGACTCCCACTTGTGATGTCAATTGAAACGGCCTGGAACAGCTAATCACGCTCGCACCTTGATGGCATAATAGGGCCCCTTTAACAAGCAAAAGATGCGTCTGAATCGCGGTTACAGTTGAGAAGTAGACGAGTGCCGGTGATGCAGCACATCACCATGGTAACCTCCTTCCCCTCTCCTGATTGGTCCAGGTGCTGAGTCCCCGCGGTGACATCGGTGTCTACGGCAACAGCCGCAGCAAGCGCCGCCGCGCCAAGGAGCAGCAGCAGCAGCAGGAGCGGGAACGCGGGGGCGGAGCCTTCGACCCCGACGCCCTCAGCGACCTGGACGAGGGCGGCGCCGAGGGGGGGCGGGGCGGCCGCTGGGACCCCGCCGCCGTGGTGGCGCGCTTCAAGGCACGGGAGCGCGTGGAGGCAGACGCCATGCACGCGCTGCGCGCCGCCAACCTGGCCAAGACGTCGCTGGCGGAGCGCGTCGAGGACGTCAAGTTCTGCCTGTGTCGCAAGGCGGCGGCGGGCGCCATGCTGCAGTGCGAGCTCTGCAAGGACTGGTTCCACGGCGCCTGCGTGCCGCTGCCCAAGGCCGCCGGCGGGCAGAAGAAAGCCACCGCCGCGTCGACCGCCACCTACTGGCACGGAGGCAGCGGTGGAGGTGGTACTGGCGGCGGGGGAGCCAACAACAAGGACGCGGCCAAGTTCCTGTGCCCGCTGTGCCAGCGCTCGCGGCGGCCACGGCTGGAGACCATCCTGTCGCTGCTGGTGTCCCTGCAGAAGCTGCCCGTGCGGCTGCCTGAGGGCGAGGCGCTGCAGTGCCTGACGGAGCGCGCCATGGGCTGGCAGGTAGGGGGCGCCACGCACTTGGATGGTCTCTGGGTCTGTACCGCAAGGGGGGGTCCCACCCCACGAGGGGGCCTTGAGATCCCAGGGGTCCCACAGGGGGCCTTGATGAGATCCTTGGAAGTTTGTGAATTTGCGGAAAAAATAATAATGATGGCCTTAGTTTTTGAAGCTAGACATAGATATTGATTTATTAGTCCTTTCTGAAATTTGTCATGTTTCCATACAGCAATCTTCAGACACACACGCGAAAGTTGTTATCTTGTTTTAAAAACCAACGTGCTAAAACAAGAATACACTTCCTACGCTTGGGGGAAATGGACAGCTCACCCCTTAGCTCCTAGCTCATTCACTGTGTGTGTGTGTGCAGGACCGCGCCCGCCAGGCCCTGGCGACGGACGAGCTGTCGTCAGCGCTGGCCAAGCTGTCGGTGCTCAGCCAGCGCCTGGTGGAGCAGGCGGCGCGGGAGAAGACCGAGAAGATCATCACCGCCGAGCTGCAGAAGGCCGCCGCCAACCCCGACCTGCAGGTAGGGGGCGCCACTCCCATGGTTTCTGTGAGTTTCTGTCACAAAAGACAGTGGTTAATCTGATTTCTCTGTGTGTCTGTGTGTGTGTGTGTGTGTGTGTGTGTGTGTGTCCGTCATCCAGGGCCACATCCAGACCTTCCACCAGGCGGGCTTCAGCCGGGTCTCGGCTCCCCGCCAGCAGCAGCAGTACGTGGACTACGATGACGAGGAGACTGACTCCGACGAGGACATCAGAGAGACCTACGGCTACGACATGAAGGTGCCCCCTGCTGGTCACACACGTGTAGTGAACTGTACATGCAGAGGCAGTGCACTACTACTTCTGATTCTCTTATATTTTGTATATTTCTGTGTATATTTACGTGCCATATGCCATAGTCCTGCCACTGCTGCCCTCACTTGTGTATCTGCCCTTAATTACTTGCACTTACTTGTACATTTATAATACTCTGTCAATAATATTCAATCAATACTTCTGGGGTCAACATAACATTACATTCTATATTTGATAGAATGCAAATATATTCAATATTGTAGTTTTTTTACCATTATTATGTATTTTTATATATATTGTGCCGCTCGATGTGTGTATATGTATATATATATATATATTTCTCTACTTTCAGAATGTTTCACTGTTCAGAATGGCCCAGAACAATAAAACACTTTGAATTTGGCTATATAGCAGAGGTTAGACGCTCATGTTCCCTGACCCTGTCTCTCTAGGACCCTGGGGAGGTGAAGCCCTACCTCTTCTGCGACGAGGAGATCCCCGTCAAGTCGGAGGAGGTGGTCAGTCACATGTGGCCCGTGGTCACGCCCTCCTTCTGCGCAGAACACGCCTACTCCTCCGCCTCCAAGTCCTGCGTGCAGAGTAAGAGCCCCCCCGATTGGCCGGTCTCGCTCTGTTGCCCCCCCCCCAGCTCTGCAGTCATTCCGAGATAGATCCGCGGTCATCCCGGTGTTATCTAGATGAGCTAGCTCCGCAGTCATGCCGGTGTTGGCTAACAAGCTAGCGCAGCGGCACTCCTCACACCATTAGCTTCGTGGAGAGCAGACGCCAACCCTTGCTTGTGACTTCTCATATTACGATTAATATAAAGTTACCTTTCGTCGCCCCCTTACCTGTCCGTCTGCCCCGCCCCCTTCTGCAGGCATGGCCACGCCCAGGAAGCAGCCGCGCAAGACGCCGCTGGTGCCGCGCAGCCTGGAGGCCCCGGTGCTGGAGCTGTCGGCGCAGGCCAAGTCCCAGCTGGAGGAGCTGATGATGGTGGGCGACCTGCTGGAGGTCTCCCTGGACGAGACCCTGCACATCTGGAGGATCCTGCAGGCCACGCACCCACCCTCCGAGGAGCGCTTCCTGCAGGTCCTGGAGGTAAGGACTTGGGCTGTTTTTTTTATCTAAATAATCACAAGTTTTTTGTAATTACTAATCTAATTCATAGCATTTTGACTGTCTCCGTTAGCCCCTCCTCGACCACCGAAATTGGTCTGCAGTCCTCCAAAAGTGGCATATTTTCGACAGAAAAAAGTGTCACTCAACACTTTATTTTCATGTCGTGTACCTGGAGAACTTTCTTGTGTCGCGGATGTCGTCATATTTTGTCACGCAACGTGATTGGGTAGTTTTCTAACGTTGCCGCTATCCTATCCTGTCTGTCATAACAGTGTTTGACCACAGAGGGCGCTGTTGCTAAGTCTGTGCCCTCCTCCCCCCAGCCGGGCGACTCCCTGCTGGACAAGCCACTGAAGATCAAGCTGAAGGAGTCTGAGCGCAAGCGGCGGCGGAAGCAGGAGCGCGCCGAGCAGCAGCAGCACCAGCACCACATGCTAATCGCTGGCTCCACCACCGCCGCCGTGGGCGACCTGCGCCACGCCAAGGCCAAGGAACTGAAGCGGGCGGGGCTGGGCCTGGAGCTGGGCCTGGCCGGCAAGGCCAAGAAGAAGAAGCTGAAGGTGGCGGCGGCGGCGGAGAAGAGCCGTGAGCTCAAGCAGCTAGCCAAGCGGCTCGCCAAGGAGGAGAAGGAGCGGAAACGGAAGGAGAGGGCGGCGGCCAAGGCCGAGGGGGGCGGTGGCCAAGGGGGCGGCGGCCAAGGGGGCGGGGGCGGCGGCCAAGGTGGTGGGAGGGAGGGGCCTGATCGGCGCAAGGAGCGGAAGATCCTGGACATCCCGTCCAAGTACGACTGGTCGGGCGCCGAGGACTCCAACGATGAGAACGCCGTGTGCGCCGCCAAGAACTGCCAGCGGCCCTGCAAGGACAAGGTGAGCTGTTAGCGGTTAGCTTAACACCAGGTCACTCCGCCCTAGCAGTTTTTCCACAGCCTGCTGTGCTGTGGTCTGCCAGCAGAGGGCAGTGTTTTGAGTATTTCATTTAAATACAGCCGAGTGCTTTCCAGTCGCCTGTCTCAAGTCATGATGGTACATGTAGTGAAGTACATATCAGTACATGTATCTGTAGTGAAGTACATATTCGTACATCTGTAGTGAAGTATGAACCAGCCTGAACCGTTGATACAAGGCAGGATGGATCCATGCTTTCACGTTGTTTACGCCAAATTCTGACCCCACCATCTGCATGTCGCAGCAGAAATCGAGACTCATCAGACCAGGCAACCTTTTTCCAATCTTCTATTGTCCAACTTTGGTGAGCCGTGCAAATTGTAGCCTCAGTTTCGTGTTCTTAGCTGACAGGAGTGGCACCCGGTGTGGTCTTCTGCTGCTGTAGCCCATCCGCTTCAAGGTTCCACGTGTTGTGCGTTCAGAAATGCTCTTCTGCACACCTCTGTTGTAACGAGTGGCTATTTGAGTTACTGTTGCCTTTCTACCAGCTCCAACCAGTCTGGTCATTCTCCTCTGACCTCTGACCTCTGGCATCAACGAGGCATTTTCGCCCAGAGAACTGCCGCTCACTGGATATTTTCTCTTTTTCTGACCATTCTCTGTAAACCCTATAGATGGTTGTGCGTGAAAATCCCAGTAGATCAGCAGTTGCTGAAATACTCAGACCAGCCCGTCTGGCACCAACAACCATGCCACAGTCACTTAAATCACCTTTCTTCCCCATTCTGATGCTTGGTTTGAACCTCAGCAGATCGTCTTGACCATGTCTACATGCCTAAATGCATTGAGTTGCTGCCATGTGATTGGCTGATTAGATATTTGCGTTAATGAGCAGTTGAACAGGTGTACCTAATAAAGTGGCCGGTGAGTGTATCTGTACATGTTTCTGTTATAAAGTACATATCACTACATGTATCTGCAGTAAAGTACATATCGGTACATGTATCTGTAGTGAAGTACATGTATCTGTCAAAGTACAGTATATGTATCTGTAGTAAAGTACTTATCAGTACATGTATCTGGAGCACATGGTTTGGTGTGGGTCCCGCTAGTCCGTGACCCGACCCTCCTAATGTGGAGTTAATATCAAACACCGGCGGCGCTCAGACCACACGCCTCACTACGGGCCTTCATCATGTAACACGTTGGAAGTGTCCCCCATGCTAACCGCACTGGAACACCTTAAAGAGAATAACGCGTCACGTATTAACCGTGACCAGCCCCCCCGACAACCATTAACCATTGGCCGGTCCACCGCCTACCTGCCCCTGACTCGGCCAATCACGGCGCAGGACAGAGGGGAATTGGGGCTAAGGCCTGTGGGCTACTCGCCAGCATTCCCTTGAGTAAAACTTACGATATCGGAGTCCTTGCAACTTAGCAAAGTTCAGGCCCTAATTGAGGCGCATTAACGCAGACTCTAATTGGGCCAGGTGAGGCTGTAGCCCCACCCCCCCCAGACTCTAACTGGGCCAGGTGAGGCTGTAGCCCCACCCCCCCACAGACTCTAACTGGGCCAGGTGAGGCTGTAGCCCCACCCACCCCAGACTCTAACTGGGCCAGGTGAGGCTGTAGCCCCACCCCCCCTAGACTCTTAACAGGGCCAGGTGAGGCTGTAGCCCCACCCACCCAGACTCTAACTGGGCCAGGTGAGGCTGTAGCCCCACCCCCCCAGACTCTAACTGGGCCAGGTGAGGCTGTAGCCCCACCCACCCCAGACTCTAACTGGGCCAGGTGAGGCCAATTAAGCCAGTCAGCCACTAAACACACACATACTCCCACAGTAGACTCTTAAACATTGGAGATAGTAGACTTTGAGATGTAGAGATATGTTCTTACCGTGTTCCTCATCCTCCCTCCCCAGGTGGACTGGGTGCAGTGCGACGGCGGCTGCGATGGCTGGTTCCACCAGGTGTGCGTGGGCGTGTCCTGCGAGATGGCGGAAAGCGAGGACTACATCTGCGTGGACTGCACCCGCCGGGCCCACGCGGCGGTGGTGTCTGCCCCGCCGGCCGCCGTGGTCGGGGTCGGGGCCGTGGGCGGTGCCACGGCAACACTCGTCCGGGTGGAGTCGGCGGCGCCGGTGTTGTCGTCGCAACACACACAAAAATTCAACTAGTGGTGCAATTCTAAAACTGCTTTAAAACGTCCCAGAGGTCTGGGTGAGTGTGCCAGGTTTCTCGAAACAGTCCAAAGGTGGGGTTGTTGTTCTGTCCGTCTGTGGCCCAGGTCGGTCGGTCGCATTCTGCGGACCGCACAGAGCGACCGTGTCTGGGTCGAAAGTGAGAGAGGGGTTCTGATATAAATACAGAGAATTCGTAAATCCCAGGTCTGCACAAAAGATTCACTCGCTTTGTTGTGCCATACTTTGTTTGTCAGTTGCAGATGCGGATAATTGAACCTTGAGCTAATGGGGGTGGAGGGGACATTGATTTGGGGAACAGGAGGAGGAGGAGGAGAAGGAGGAGGAGGAGGAAGAGGAGGAGGAAGAAGAGGTGGAGGTCTTGCCATACAAAGAAACCCCAAAAGTGTCCCTGGTTCGAGATGCATTTCATGTGAAGCCTCAGCGTTCAGATCCATGACACACACATGACGTCTCAGAATGCCCAACAAGCCTGGAGAATCTGTGACACTGCTGACAACATGGTGGTCCAAGATATTACTCTGTAGGCAGTTCTTCTTAAGACGGCTCAGTGACATATTGTGACACCTCTTGAATAATAACACACTGCCATCCTATCTGCACTGGGATTGGATTTTTCATTGGATGACACGGGGCCAACGGCTAAGTGCGCAGCTGGGGGCAGGGTGTCTAGGGATTTGTGGCAATGTGGAGCCTGCACGATTCTTGCGCGTAACACAAACACGTGCGCGAGCGATTGAATTTATGATCTATGAAGTATGATTATAGTCTGACACAACCTCTCTATCTGCGCTAATTGGGGTGGACCTCGCGCGCAGGCGCGTCCGCGCTTCATCTCTCTCACACACACTCTCCTTCTCTCTCTTTCTCTCTTATTCTTCTTCACACACTCTCTCTCACACACACACACACATGCAGACACACACACACACACACACAAATATGACCAAAATTGGAATGGCAGACACTCGATCGAGAGAAAACCTGCCACTCCCGAACCTGTAGACAACGCCGCGACCCACGAAATACCACCTACATAAAAAACATCCAACCACAATCACATAATCAACAGATGCCATCGGACCCGCAGACTATACAATGCTGCTACACATATAAGTAAGCTTAATATACAATTAGCATACAACTGTACGACCGTTTATCAAAGCAAGTCATCGCAGCACCTATATTAACCACAAACACACAACAATAGTCATCGACTGTACCAATATTAACATCAATAGACTGAGCAAAGCGCCGGAATTAGAGAGCGAGAGAGTATGAGTTATAGCAAAAGGCCATAATACCCTATATTACCTGGAGCCACAAGAGACATATAGATAAACAGAGAATAGAAATATAATGAAATAGAGTAAATAATAGCAAGGCGTCATGGCATGATTTAAGAAAGTAGGATGAGATGACATAGAGTAAAAAGTCAGAGATGAGAGGAAATGTCAAGGCACACGCGTCGGGCCGATCTCAGGAGAATGGCGACAATAACGGAACGCCGAGCTTTCTATACACACGTCTGAGCCACACCCTCGCCTAACTTCTCTCACCCGAGATACTGAACGCGGTGTGGTAGTTCGTTGAGATTAGCCTAGGATTTGTCATGTTGTTCCTGTGTATTCACTGTCTGTTTAGTTAATAGTAACACTTGGACATAACAGGGAATTGTACTCATGTACTGTTACCGATACATGTATGCGCTACTTATATTCATCTAGTTTTGTTAGCCGCGTGTCGCGGTTCTGTGCTAGTAGCAGCGCTGCCGGCTAGCGAGCTAATAGCCACAACCGCCGACGATATCAAACAGAGACCAGAGCAACGGACACGCTCCCCTATCCCTCTTGGGCGTTGCGCATCGTCTCTACCGTCCCCCGGCGCCGTATGTGGTCTGGCCTGATTCGTGACAGTTCTCAATGTCGTGCGTCGACGACTCAGAGAGATGAGAGAGAGAGAGAGAGATAGATGAGATAGAGATAGATAGAGTAGATAGATAGATAGATGAGATAGAGATAGAGATATAGAGTAGATAGAGATAGAGATATAGGATAGAGATAGATAGAGATAGAGAGATAGAGATAGAGATAAATAGATAAGATAGAGATAGAGATAGAGATAGAGATAGAGATAGAGATAGAGATAAAGATAAAGATAGAGATAGAGATAAAGATAAAGATAAAGATGGCGATGGAGATAGAGATAGAGAGATTAGAGATAGAGATAAGAGATAGAGATAAAGATAAAGATAAAGAGATGAGAGATAGAGATAGAGATAGATAGAGATAGAGATAGAGAATAGAGATAGAGATAGAGATAGAGATAAAGATAATAGATGACATTAGACCAATATATTAGCGAATCACACGATCACAATAAGAGAGAACCTCTTCCGTACGCCCTCAGCGCCTCAACAGCATACATACCTATATAAACTAAATAACGTACGTGAAAAATAAGAGCAGGACCATATTATTAATTAACTTAAGTTGTTAGCCAGTTTATCAATTACAGATACAAATACTGACAAGTCACAGATATGTTATCAGATATGGTTAGATGCATTATGATCCAATAAATTTACAGTGAGTGACAAATAATAAATAATAACAAATATAGGTAAGGTAAGAAGATATTCAGTCAGCAAAACAAGTTGGCAATAATTGAAGTGTAATAAAAGTGTAATAATAATAATGGTAATGTGTCTGGATTTGACCATTTACATTATAAAGAGTATTACGAATATTGCACATAATGTTGAAAGGTAATGTATCATGGTAATATTGCAAGGATAATATTGAGAAGAAGTATTGCACATGACATTAAGAATATTGCACATGATGATGAGAGGAGATGAGAGGTAATATTGCAAGGTAATATTTAGAGGTAACATGATATTAATAATAATATAGTACATGATATTGAGAATATTGCACATGATACTGAGTATTGCACATGATGTTGGGTAGTAATGTTAATATTGCACATGATATTGAGAAAAATGCACATGATGTTGAAAGGTAATATTGCACATGATATTGCTGTGTTCATATATTTCAGTGCTGTATTATAATAATTAATCATATACAATACTATCATCATCCATGAGAGGTGGATAGCTACGACACAAGACAGTAACTACCGGAGTGTAATTGATATCATAGAGAGAAGTATATAAGGTTGCACTGTAGAGAATAAGACAAGGTCGGCTTGTTAACATAGAGTACAAACCTTAATTAATGAAGCCACCAAAAATGAAGCAAGTATATTTTGTACGACTATGGATAGCTGATGGTGCGTACGCCCGCCGATGTTCATTATCGAGATATGTACACACTCGAGCGCATTAGAGTATTGTTCATGGGTAGGCGTGGTAAACAATCCGGAATGAAACACCAATAGATGTAATAGGCAATAGACTAAGAATAGGCTAAACAGTAGAAACAATGACACCTCACAGATTGGTGAGTTCGAGTGTAGGTGTTATTCGAGCTTATCTCTCTTGTTGAGTAGAGATGCGGATGGTTGATCTCATTTGACATGACGAATTCTCCATAATTGCTCGGATCTGCATTAGTGTCGAATCATTAAGGAGTATGTACCTTTTGATTATCCATTGACGTGACCATTAGTCACAAGTCATCGCGTCACCAAGTTGGACCTTCCACAATCGACATCCACAATGCCTCATTTATCTGAGTTCGCCAAAACGCGCTTCAATAAGCTTGCGCCCCGAATAGCGCACCCTGCGCTGTACAGTGAGGCCAACAATGACCCCGTGGGCTTATTGCCCTATAAGATGATTATTGTGGATGGTGAGTGGCTGCTTGAGGTATAGTAATTATTAGGATAGATGTAGACAGTATTATCATTAGCAATATACTTAGCTGAGGCGAGGTACGATTATAACCAAAAGAGATACCTGAGGTATTTATCATTCATACCCCTGTCTATTGTTGCAGGATAGGGCGCGTTAACCGCAATGCGAGTTTGGTTAAGGACTAATCCCATGGTTTCTTCTCCTGTCTATGTTGACAGGTAGGAATGGTGCTGGCTATCAGACGGTAAATACATTCCAAGGCACGCTCATCAGGTCAAAATCCTTTTAGCCTGGGCTAGTACATTAAAATAACTATATACATTGGAGATCAATTTTGGTCAGTATAGATATTTTAATGGAAAAACCCAGGCTAAATTGGCATTTTAATAGCTGGGATAGTTGGGATGCACTCATGAGCTGTCAATAAAGTTGACATCTTTATGCTAGGGGGAACACATTCCCCTGAGGAAACAGAAAATACACAAGACAGGCAACACTGGTTGTACTATTATTTATTTGACAGAAGCTGAATCCTGGCATTTGGAAAATAAAAATAATCAATAGCATCCTTTAGTTCTCTCCACAATAAATACATACTGCACACCATGTAAGGAATACAATTTCTTATGTGTTCTTGAGTCTTAAGGACCTAACAGTATCTTGATTAGAAAGTCAATCTGCAAGGCGGTGCATCCATACATCGCCTTTTAGTCAACACATACAACTGTGCACTTTAATACTGAAAATAGAGAAACACAGATAGTAGCCGTGTAGTTTTAATCACCTAAACATGTATAAATTAAACAATAAATTAAAGCCAATCGAAAGCCCGCTCAACCTCAAATAAAAGCATTTTAAATACAGACAATAAAAACAAACAAAACAAAACTAGCTTTTATGAAAACATGAAGCAAAAGGAAACCAAAAAAACACATTGATATAAAAACAGGAAATTCATTGCAAATTCATCACAATAGCGGCAGGCTGCCCGGCGGCGCAAGGATGATGCCGAACACGTAGAAGAGGCCCATCAGCAGGTTGAGCTTGGCCGTCTTCTGCGGGATGCGCGCGTAGCAGCGGCTGCGGAACTGCTTCTCCAGCGGGAAGGCCATGGGCAACGTGAGCAGCGGCAGCGCCATGCTGATGCTGTAGTGCGTGGCCAGGATGCAGAAGAACACGTAGGGCACGAACAGCAGCACGTTGTAGAGCACGTAGGAGAGCGTGGGGCCCAGCAGGATGGCCAGCGTGACGATGCCCGCCCGACGGTCCGAGTCCATGTCGCGCGTGTTGTTGCTGTGCAGGATGGCCTCCGTGTTGAGCGCCAGTGGCACGGCGTAGACCAGCGGCAGCACCGACAGGTAGCCCACCTGCACGGCGTGCGCAAACATCACCGCCAGCGGGCCGAACGTGATGAGGATCACCACGTCGTTTATACACACATTCATACACCGACAGCAGTGACAACCGTGCAAGGTGACAGCCAGCTGGACGGGAGCAGGTAGGGTTAGGTGGTGTCTTGCTCAGGGACACCTCCACACTTAGCTAGGGGGAGCAGGTAGGGTTAGGTGGTGTCTTGCTCAGGGACACCTCCACACTTAGCTAGGAGGAGCCCGGGGATCGAACCAGCAACCTTCCTGTTGTCAGACAACCGCTCTTACCTCCTGAGCTACTGCTGCCCCTGAACAACGGAACACGACACACACACACACACACACACACACACACACAGACACACACACACACCTACACACACACACACACACACACACACACACACACACACACACACACACACACACACACACACACACACACACACACACACACACACACACACACACACACACACGACAGGGTGACTGAGTAGTCTCCCAATGTTGGGGAGAGAGAGAGAGAAAGAGAGAGAGAGAGAGAGAGAGAGAGAGAGAGAGAGAGAGAGAGAGAGAGAGAGAGAGAGAGAGAGAGAGAGAGAGAGAGAGAGAGAGAGAGAGAGAGAGAGAGAGAGAGAGAGAGAGAGAGAGAGGTGACTTTATGCAATCCTCATGCCTGGAATAAACTTCCAGAAAATGTGAGCTCCAACTACAATCCTTTAAATCAGGGCTTAAAACATTTCTGGTTGCCAGGGCCTTCTCAGGCCAGGGCAACACTAATCTGCACTGTAATTTATATTTATGTTTGTTGAAAATGCCCTCCTCTCTTTTATATATGATCTCATGAAGGGAGTCGTTTCTTGCGACTTTAGGGGGGCTATAGGGCTAGGGGGGTGTCATCATCACATGACCCATAATCATATGGCCTGTAAAGCCCTTTGAGACTGTAACTGTGATTAAGGGCTTTACAAATATTGACTTGACTTGAGTTGAATCTGCGGTCAGCCCTGTCCATCTATAGGAGATAGGGGAGACAAAAAGACTGATCAGGCAGGGAGGGGGGTGGGTGGGTGTGTGTGTGTGGGGGGGTGGACTTGGCCCCTGGTGGTGGGAGGGCGCGGTGGGGGTCAGTCCTTATTAAGCCCCTCCCTCCCACCGCAAGACAGTTAAATACTAAAAGCTGTGGGTCACCAATCAATAAGCTGCCAGCACAGCAAACAGGACAAACAGAACCACAGACATCTTGGAGAAAGACAGAGAGAGAGAGAGAGAGCGAGAGAGAGAGAGAGAGAGAGAGAGAGAGAGAGAGTCTACTACGATGAATGGTGAGTCCCTGCCTGTGGTTGCTGTTACTCTGTGTGTGTGTGTGTGTGTGTGTGTGTGTGTATTGAAGGTTAGAAAACATCAAGTAGGTATATATAATCAAAAATCTAACTATAAAACATGAAGTAATTAATTAAATTCTCCTAAATCATACCATATTGTATATTATATAACTCAAATGGTTGAACTGAACTGATTTTAACTGCTTTTCAAATAAATGTAATGTATTTAGCTAAACTAAAATGTACAATGTTTGCATCATAATATATTTAATTCCATTATTTAACAAATTAACACATTCTAGTTCATATACTATATTCTCAATGGGCAATGGCTTGCCTCATTAGTCTAGAGGACATGCTAGTGACTTGTCATGACTTGACTTGTGTGTGAGTGTGTTTCTTCTTTGTGTAAATATAACGCAGCCAGCCAATCCCACGCCAGGAGACTCAAACCTTACTGTCCGGCTGGAGGGTAGCTCGGTGATGTCTCCTACGGTCTTCTCTGTATGTGTGTGTGATGTGTGTGTGGTGTGTGCGTGTGTGTGTGTGTGTGTTCTGGAATGTGTGTGTGTGTGTATATGTTGGTATGTGTATCCGTTGTATATGTATATACACACACACACACATACATATGTACAGTGTATATATGTGTGTGTCTGTGTGTGCTGTTGTTGTTGTTTACACGTGTGTGTGTGTTGGTTTGTCGCGTGTACGCGCGTGGGTTTGTAATATGTGTATCCGTATGTTCTCCGTAGGTGACACCACTAGAGCAGCAATGTCCAAGGGGCATGGCGGCGGTGGTGGAGGTGGAGGTCCCCAGGCGGAGGAGAAGATGGAGGAGCGCGGCCAGTGGAGCAACAAGATGGAGTTCATCCTGTCGGTGGCCGGCTCCATCATCGGCCTGGGCAACATGTGGCGCTTCCCGTACCTGTGCTACAAAAATGGCGGAGGTGAGGGCAGCGGAGTGGCAAGTCTCACATCTCAAGTTCATCCATCACATTGTATTTCTGCAGCCATTAGGGGACAAGTAGCTCAGGAGGTATAAGAGCGGTTGTCTGGCAACAGGAAGGTTGCTGGTTCGATCCCCGGGCTCCTCCGCCTCCTAGCTAAGTGTGGAGGTGTCCCTGAGCAAGACACCACCTAACCCTACCTGCTCCTGACGTGTTGGTTGTTACCTTGCATGGTTGACACCGCCGTCCCGGTGTATGAATGGGTGAATGTGAGG
>PIJE02006804.1:10000-14189 GCA_002895965.2 Coryphaenoides rupestris | reverse complement strand
GGGCCTCGTGGAGCTCTGTGACCCCAGAACACAGAGACTCGGGGCCTCGTGGAGCTCTGTGACCCCAGAACACAGAGACTTGGGGCCTCGTGGAGCTCTGTGACCCCGGAACACAGAGACTTGGGGCCTCGTGGAGCTCTGTGACCCCGGAACACAGAGACTCGGGGCCTCGTAGAACAACAAGAATACAAGGAATACAAGGAGTCACAGAATCCGCTTAAACCATTTTTCTTTGCGAAGGTAGAATTCAAAATCAAACACATTTTCATGGTGAATCTCCGACCGAAAAACACTGACATTCAAACTGGACTAAAGTAAGCAGACCTTGTGTACATTCACATCCAACATGAGGAGTTCAGGCTCCTCACAGGCTCCTCATTGACCCCTCAAAGACCAGTCACTCAGAAACGACGTCTCTCTTGCCAGTAACTGGACCCACAATATTTATCTCCTTACAGTAAATATCTACATTTATTTCAAGAACTGAAAAGGGAGGGACCGACCGATTCAGCATTACTATGGTCTGCATGTAAACCTGAAACCCTCTACAGACCCAGACCTCAGGATGAGTGAGAGAGAGACACAGAGAGACACAGAGAGAGAGACAGAGAGAGAGAGACAGAGAGAGAGAGCGAGAGAGAGAGAAACAGAGAGATAGAGAGATGGAGACACAGAGATAGAGAGACAGAGAGACACAGAGAGAGAGAGAGACAGAGAGAGAGAGAGAGAGAGAGAGAGAGAGCGAGAGAGAGAGAAACAGAGAGATAGAGAGATGGAGACACAGAGAGAGAGAGACAGAGAGACACAGAGAGAGAGAGAGAGAGAGAGAGAGAGAGATCAGAGAGGGTGATACAAGAGAGAGAGATGGAGACACAGAGACAGAGAGATGTTGAGAATGACAAAAGAGAGCGAGAGAGAGACAAAGAGAGAGAGAGAGAGAGAGACAGATAAGAGAGATCCAGTAACAGAACAGATGACTAAATGACATCCAAACTGAAACCAGATCAACACCAGATGCAGACGTTACCTCTGTGGGACCACACACACACACACACACACACACACACACACACACACACACACACACACACACACACACACACACACACACACACACACACGTGTTGGCAGCCGGCGTCGTAGCGTAGGCGGCTGTATGGAGACCGGCGACGGACCGGACGGCTGGCGTTCTGGAGGAGCTGGGTAAATATCCCACCTCCTCCTCCCACCTCCTCCTCCCACCTCCTCTTCCCACCTCTCCCACCTCCTCCCACCCACCTCTCCCACCTCCTCTTCCCACCTCTCCCACTTCTCCCACCTCCTCCTCCCACCTCCTCTTCCCACCTCCTCCTCGTGTGCTCTGCAGTGGAACTGTAATTAAAGTGTGTTCCCGTGTTTATTCTGCAGGGATGCTGCTTGTGGACATTGCAGATTCTATTTTTGCATTCAAATTTGTCTTTCCTCCCAACTTTGTTTTGTTTGCGTTTCGCCGCTCCGTGGAACAACGGCTCTGGTGACACCTTCCTTATCTCCGACACACATGTGTGTGTGTGTGTGTGTGGGTGTAGGTGTGTGTGTGTGTAGGTGTGTGTGTGTGTGTGTGTGTGTTCATGAGAACAGGTCTGTAGACTTGCGACCCCTATGTGTGTGTGTGTGTGTGCGTGTGTGTGTGTGTGTGTGTGTGTAGGTGTGTGTGTGTGTGTGTGTGTGTGTGTGCGGTGAAGCATGCCAACAAATTCAACTCTGCGGATGCCTTGACGGATGCGGACCACCGGCGACGCCAAGCAGAGCAAAATCCTAATTGATGGTTTTATTGAATTTCCAAAAGTCAAACTGAGGATAAATCCTAACTCTGCACCAGAGTCCTGGTTTGATGTTTTCCTCTCAGAATCTGTGTCCTGCTGACATTCAGACAAATCAAGATCACACTCATGTAGTGATCGCCATCCAGAGCCGTTCCTATTCAATGATAAACTGGGGCCAGGAGAGGGACGGGGAGCGAGAAAAAAAACATGTCAAGTATTCATCGCTCCGAGTCGGTTTGATTGGTGGAGTTAGTCATCGAGATATTTTCAGAGACGCTGCATTGACTGCTTCGGTCCAGTTTCTGCATATTAAATATTAAATGGATTGCATTTATATATCACTTTTATCCAAAGAGTTTCACAGTATTGCCTCACATTCACCATTCAGACACCGACGGTGCAAGGTAACAACCAACACGTCAGGAGCAGGTAGGGTTAGGTGGTGTCTTGCTCAGGGACACCTCCACACTTAGCTAGGAGGAGCAGGTAGGGTTAGGTGGTGTCTTGCTCAGGGACACCTCCACACTTAGCTAGGAGGAGCAGGTAGGGTTAGGTGGTGTCTTGCTCAGGGACACCTCCACACTTAGCTAGGAGGAGCAGGTAGGGTTAGGTGGTGTCTTGCTCAGGGACACCTCCACACTTAGCTAGGAGGGGGAGGAGCCCGGGGATCGAACCAGCGACCTTCCTGTTGCCAGACAACCACTCTGACCTCCTAATGGCGGTCTTCTGAATAACGAGCTGTATATTATAATGATCTCAGCTCGTTCGTTTGCTGCAGTGGAATGACTAACATAGTTCAGGTTTACAAGTTACAAAATGAAATGATGTGTTAATGTAACATCACATGTTCACTGTTCATCAGCCGGGGTTCATGTGAGTCATCAACTACATCAGATATGTAGTCTTCACCTGAATATCACACACACACACACACACACACACACACACACACACACACACACACACACACTGTTCGTGTCTTTTATCGACCAGCTCCAGTTATCTGGGCGGTTCAGAGAGAGATTAGGGTTTGCAGTTGGTGTGTTTATTGGACGCCTTTAAGTCGTCGGAGGCGGAGACAACGGAACAACGGGTGACTGGCGTCGTTGTGATGTGTTTGAGTGCCGTCTGTCAATAAAGCTCTCACGCTCGTAAACGTAGACACACTCCCACTGTCTGATTGATGGCTTTGATACGTGAGAGCATTAGAAGGAAACTCCGGCGTCGACACGACGGACGACACGACGGATCCGTTATCAAGCGGATCGCTGACACTGCAGGTGTCCCCGTTGGAGGCCCCGGTGACTCAGGAGCACCTTTAAGCGGACGTTTGACCTCCACGCTGAAGCATCCGCAGCCAAGTGAGAGAAAACCGTGTTTCCAGTCGACTTGCCAGACACGAGCCGCCGGGGCGGTGGGCCGGAAGGCCTGCGGTCTATGAATCAATTACAGACCGCGTGGGCCTGAGTGTCATTAGGCGCCGCGTCCACATGTGGAATATTCTTCAACGGCCTATTCATTTCCCAGTGACAGTCTAAACGATATCCAGAGCCTCTTGAATGGTACTTTGTCACAAGCGGGCAGGAGAAGTGAAGCCCTATTGAACCTCTTGTTTAGCATTCAGTGAACCTCTCTCCTCCGTACACATGCTGTCTTTATCTTGCTCGCTCTCTTTCCCCTGAAATCTCCCCACCCGTGTAACTGGCGGATATCAATTACAGTTCCTGCCTCCCGCTTCCGCACTTAAAGTGAACGTTCCGACGGAAGCACGGAGACCATCGCTTCTTCACCGCGGCTTCGGCAGACGGCAGCCGACGTACAAACACATTCTGTGCTTTGCCCTTCGTCTTCAGAACCCCTGATGAAGACGACACACTGGTTCTTACTTTGTTATTATCATTAGACACACGTTCAACTATCACGCTTCTTTCAATTATTGGGAAAACAATTCATTCCGATTCAACTATTCACAAACCAAAGCCTGCCTGAAATTTACCACACACACACACACACAGACACACACACACACACGCACACACACGCACGCAACAACAACCACTAGAACAGCACGGCTCACGCCCGACGCTCCCGTTGTAATTGGCGCCGCAAAGATAGCTCTCCGGACCACACCGCCTGGCCGAAGGACGCACACACACACACACACACACACACACACACACACACACACACACACACACACACACACACACACACACACACACACACACACACACACACACACACACACACACACACACACACACACACACACACACACACACACACACACACACACACACACACACACACACAGACACCCACACAGACACACACACACACACACACACACACACACACACACACACACACACACACACACACAC
>PIJE02006804.1:0-5000 GCA_002895965.2 Coryphaenoides rupestris | reverse complement strand
TTGTGTTGTGATGCAGAGCGGTGGGCAACGATGACTCTAGAGACCCAGGTTCTCCAGTCTGGATGTCTACAGTATGGACGGTACCGTGTAGAGACCCAGGTTCTCCAGTCTGGATGTCTACAGTATGGACGGTACCGTGTAGAGACCCAGGTTCTCCAGTCTGGATGTCTGCGGTATGGACGGTACCGTGTAGAGACCCAGGTTCTCCAGTCTGGATGTCTGCGGTATGGACGGTACCGTGTAGAGACCCAGGTTCTCCAGTCTGGATGTCTACGGTATGGACGGTACCGTGTAGAGACCCAGGTTCTCCAGTCTGGATGTCTGCGGTATGGACGGTACCGTGTAGAGACCCAGGTTCTCCAGTCTGGATGTCTGCGGTATGGACGGTACCGTGTAGAGACCCAGGTTCTCCAGTCTGGATGTCTGCAGTATGGACGGTACCGTGTAGAGACCCAGGTTCTCCAGTCTGGATGTCTACGGTATGGACGGTACCGTGTAGAGACCCAGGTTCTCCAGTCTGGATGTCTGCGGTATGGACGGTACCGTGTAGAGACCCAGGTTCTCCAGTCTGGATGTCTGCGGTATGGACGGTACCGTGTAGAGACCCAGGTTCTCCAGTCTGGATGTCTGCGGTATGGACGGTACCGTGTAGAGACCCAGGTTCTCCAGTCTGGATGTCTGCGGTATGGACGGTACCGTGTAGAGACCCAGGTTCTCCAGTCTGGATGTCTGCGGTATGGACGGTACCGTGTAGAGACCCAGGTTCTCCAGTCTGGATGTCTGCAGTATGGACGGTACCGTGTAGAGACCCAGGTTCTCCAGTCTGGATGTCTGCGGTATGGACGGTACCGTGTAGAGACCCAGGTTCTCCAGTCTGGATGTCTGCAGTATGGACGGTACCGTGTAGAGACCCAGGTTCTCCAGTCTGGATGTCTACGGTATGGACGGTACCGTGTAGAGACCCAGGTTCTCCAGTCTGGATGTCTGCGGTATGGACGGTACCGTGTAGAGACCCAGGTTCTCCAGTCTGGATGTCTGCAGTATGGACGGTACCGTGTAGAGACCCAGGTTCTCCAGTCTGGATGTCTGCGGTATGGACGGTACCGTGTAGAGACCCAGGTTCTCCAGTCTGGATGTCTGCGGTATGGACGGTACCGTGTAGAGACCCAGGTTCTCCAGTCTGGATGTCTACAGTATGGATGGTAGGACTCAGATTGGTGCTGGACTCTCTGCCTCATCGTCTGGCCGTGACTCAGGACATTACCTAAAAGTCTTTACCTGGTCTCCATCTTGGTTCTCTGTCCTCCTCATCCTCCTACTCATCTTCCTCTCAGTCTCACTGCCTCCTCGTTTGCAAAGACCCCACAGAGGAGATGAGCTTACCTGAGATCTCTTGCTGGCTGAGGCCGAGACAGACGGGTGATTAATTACTGCAGAAGTGTTTTTGTGTGTGTGTGTGTGTGTGTGTGTGTGTGTGTGTGTGTGTGTGTGTGTGTGTGTGTGTGTGTGTGTGGCGTCGTGGTGTGCCATGTGTGTGTGTGTGTGGTGTGCTGTGTGCGTGATGCTGCTGGTGCCTGCGTGCCTGTGTGTGTGTGTCGTGTGTGTGTGTGTGTGTGTGGTGTGTGTGTGTAGAAATTTCCAGGCAGGCTTTGGGTTGTGAATAGTTGGGAATCGGAATGAATTGTTTTCCCAATAATTGAAAGCAAGCGTGCGTTAGCTTGCAACGTGTGTCGTAATTTCGAATACAAAGTGAAGAACCAGCTGTGTCGTCTTCATGCAAGTGGGTTCTGAAGACGGAAGGGCAACAGCCACAGAATGGTGTTTGTACGTCGGGCTGCCGTCCTGCCGAAGCCGGCGGTGTAAGGAAGCGGTGGTCCTTGCGTGCTTGGTCGGCTGGAACGTTCACTTCTGGAAGTGCGGAGTGCGGGAGGCAGGAACTGTAACTTGGATATCCGCCAGTTACACCGAGTGGGGAAGCATTTCAGTGGGAGAGAAAGCGAGCAAAGGATAAAGACAGCATGTGTACGGAGGAGAGAGGTTCACTGAATGCTAAACAAGAGGTTCAATAGGGCTTCACTTCTCCTGCCCGCTTGTGACAAAGTACCATTCAAGAGGCTCTGGATATCGTTTAGACTGTCACTGGGAAATGAATAGGCCGTTGAAGAATATTCCACATGTGGACGCGGCGCCTAATGACTGCACTCAGGCCCACGCGGTCTGTAATTGATTCATGGACCGCAGGCCTTCCGGCCCACCGCCCCGGCGGCTCGTGTCTGGCAAGTCGACTGGAAACACGGTTTTCTCTCACTTGGCTGCGGATGCTTCAGCGTGGAGGTCAAACGTCCGCTTAAAGGTGCTCCTGAGTCACCGGGGCCTCCAACGGGGACACCTGCAGTGTCAGCGATCCGCTTGATAACGGATCCGTCGTGTCGTCCGTCGTGTCGACGCCGGAGTTTCCTTCTAATGCTCTCACGTATCAAAGCCATCAATCAGACAGTGTGAGCGTGTCTACGTTTACGAGTGTGAGAGCTTTATTGACAGACGGCACTCAAACACATCACAACGACGCCAGTCACCCGTTGTTCCGTTGTCTCCGCCTCCGACGACTTAAAGGCGTCCAATAAACACACCAACTGCAAACCCTAATCTCTCTCTGAACCGCCCAGATAACTGGAGCTGGTCGATCAGAGTGTGTATATCTGTGTGTGTGTGTGTGTGTGTGGGTTCTGTGTGTGTGTGTGTGTGTGTGTGTGTGTGTGTGTGTGTGTGTGTGTGTGTGTGTGTGTGTGTGTGTGTGTGTGTGTGTGTGTGTGTCGTGTGTGTGAGTGCAATTTTCTGCTGATGACTCACATGAACCCCGGCTGATGAACAGTGAACATGTGATGTTACATTAACACATCATTTCATTTTGTAACTTGTAAACCTGAACTATGTTAGTCATTCCACTGCAGCAAACGAACGAGCTGAGATCATTATAATATACAGCTCGTTATTCAGAAGACCGCTCAGGAGGTAAGAGCGGTGGTCTGGCAACAGGAAGGTTGCTGGTTCGATCCCCGGGCTCCTCCTCCTAGCTAAGTGTGGAGGTGTCCCTGAGCAAGACACCACCTAACCCTACCTGCTCCTCCTAGCTAAGTGTGGAGGTGTCCCTGAGCAAGACACCACCTAACTGCTCCTCCTAGCTAAGTGTGGAGGTGTCCCTGAGCAAGACACCACCTAACCCTACCTGCTCCTCCTAGCTAAGTGTGGAGGTGTCCCTGAGCAAGACACCACCTAACCCTACCTGCTCCTCCTAGCTAAGTGTGGAGGTGTCCTTGAGCAAGACACCACCTAACCCTACCTGCTCCTCCTAGCTAAGTGTGGAGGTGTCCCTGAGCAAGACACCACCTAACCCTACCTGCTCCTCCTAGCTAAGTGTGGAGGTGTCCCTGAGCAAGACACCACCTAACCCTACCTGCTGCACCTAGCTAAGTGTGGAGGTGTCCCTGAGCAAGACACCACCTAACCCTACCTGCTCCTCCTAGCTAAGTGTGGAGGTGTCCCTGAGCAAGACACCACCTAACCCTACCTGCTCCTCCTAGCTAAGTGTGGAGGTGTCCCTGAGCAAGACACCACCTAACCCTACCTGCTCCTCCTAGCTAAGTGTGGAGGTGTCCCTGAGCAAGACACCACCTAACCCTACCTGCTCCTGACGTGTTGGTTGTTACCTTGCATGGTTGACACCGCCGTCGGTGTATGAATGGGTGAATGTGAGGCAATACTGTGAAGCTCTTTGGATAAAAGCGATGATATAAATGCAATCTATTTATCATTTAATATGCAGAAACTGGACCGAAGCAGTCAATGCAGCGTCTAATATCTCGATGACTAACTCCACCAATCAAACCGACTCGGAGCGATGAACACTTGACACTCTTTTCTCTGTATTTGGAAAAAGTTTATCATTGAATAGGAACGGCTCTCGATGGCGATCACTACATGAGTGTGATCTTGATTTGTCTGAATGTCAGCAGGACACAGATTCTGAGTGGAAAACATCAAACCAGGACTCTGGTGCAGAGTTAGGATTCATCCTCAGTTTGACTTTTGGAAATTCAATAAAACCATCAATTAGGATTTTGCTCTGCTTGGCGTCGCCGGTGGTCCGCATCCGTCAAGGCATCCGCAGAGTTGAATTTGTTGGCATGCTTCACACACACACACACACACACACACACACACACACACACACACACACACACACACACACACACACACACACACACACGAAGAGGGCATGGCATATCTAGTCTGTAACAGATGCCTTGAGTTTGTTCGCATGAACACACACACACACACACACACACACCTACACACACACACACCTACACACACACACACACACACACACATGTGTGTCGGAGATAAGGAAGGTGTCACCAGAGCCGTTGTTCCACGGAGCGGCGAAACGCAAACAAAACAAAGTTGGGAGGAAAGACAAATTTGAATGCAAAAATAGAATCTGCAATGTCCACAAGCAGCATCCCTGCAGAATAAACACGGGAACACACTTTAATTACAGATCCACTGCAGAGCACACGAGGAGGAGGTGGGAGGAGGAGGTGGGAAGAGGAGGTGGGAGAAGGTGGGAGGAGGTGGGAAGAGGAGGTGGGAGGAGGTGGGAAGAGGTGGGAGGAGGAGGTGGGAGGAGGTGGGAAGAGGAGGTGGGAGGAGGAGGTGGGAGGAGGAGGTGGGATATTTACCCAGCTCCTCCAGAACGCCAGCCGTCCGGTCCGTCGCCGTTCTCCATACAGCCGCCTACGCTACGACGCCGGCTGCCAACACATGTGTGTGTGTGTGTGTGTGTGTGTGTGGTCCCACAGAGGTAACGTCTGCATCTGGTGTTGATCTGGTTTCAGTTTGGATGTCATTTAGTCATCTGTTCTGTTACTGGATCTCTCTTATCTGTCTCTCTCTCTCTCTCTCTCTCTCACACACACACACGCTGATGCCATCTGGAG
>PIJE02006803.1:10000-14190 GCA_002895965.2 Coryphaenoides rupestris | reverse complement strand
AGGAGTAGGAGTATTCTTATGTACCGTCTCCACCTCTCCTCCCCCTCCTCATCCTCTTCATCCTCCACCTCTCTTCCTGCTCTCCTCTCACCTTACTCCTCCGTTCTCCTCCTCCTCCTTCCTCCACCCTCCTCCTCCTCTTTTCCTCCCCTCCTCTCACCTCCTCCTCTGATCCAGGCCTCCTCCTCCTGATTCCTCCTTCTCCTCCCCTCCTTTCTCCTCCTCATCCTCCTCCTCCGCCTCCACTCTCTCCTTCTCCTCCTCTCCACCTCCTCCTCCACCTCCTCCTCCACTGCCTCCTCTTCCCCTCCCTCCTCTTCACCTTCTCCCCCCACTCAATCGTTTCTTCTCCCACTCGATCCTTCTACAGAGGGCAAGGTACACAATAAACAAAGAGGCAGTATTTATGATATTTGGATAATCCACGAAGCACAAATTAAACTCTATTAAGCTGAAAGGCAATTAGACAATTACAGCTAATGGGGCCAATCCTTTTCTTCCCCGCCCCCCCCCTACTCAAAATGTCCACTGACTAATTATCAATTAGGAGCCCCCCCCCACCCTATGACCCTTTGCTGTGGAAAGGAGGGGGAGTGGTTTCGGGGTCCTGCTGGGCGGAGCATGGGCAGGGGGACAGGCAGCGTTTAACAAACTGCGGCTATATTAATCACCAGGGAGTCAAGGAAGCTTTATGGTGAACAACGCACGCACACACACACACACACACACACACACACATACACCGCACACGCAACACGCACACGCACACACGCACACACCCACACACACACACGACACACACACACATACGCACACGCACACGCCACACACACCACACACACACACGACACACACACACAATACACACACACACACACAACACACACACACACACACACACGACACACAACACAACACAACACACACTCACAAACTGCATCTAGGCCTGGTGCCTGGATTTGGAGTGATGGAGGAGAAACCAGACAGGAAATATGGTTACACTCATCGGAAGGTGACCTGCTCAGACAATCAACAGACCCCCCCGGGGAACAGTTCCTTTTCTGGAAAAGAGGTCAAAGGTGTCAGAGTCCACCAAAACTCCACCTTACACAGGGGCCTGAGATGGAGTTGAAACCTGCCTACACACAGAGTCTGGTGCTACAATCAGAAAAGCGAATTCGTTGTTGGTTCTCACAAAGTGTTGTGTGGTACACTTCTGCTGTTTATCTTTTTACTCAAAATGTAGCAGTTAAATATGTTTAAAATAATCATTCTCTGTAGTTACATGAAGTCTGCTACGGCCCTAAAAAAAAATTTTTCCAGAGTCTGTTGCGTTCGATTGGTTGGAGGTTGCGACAGGGTTGTTGAGGTTTTGAACGGTTGACCCCTCCCCTTGGCTGTTTTTTGACTAATTACTAAAATGACTGTCACAAACAAAGAGCACAATTGGCTGCAGATCATAATAATTCATAGACGAGTAGTTTCTGCTAAATCTCGGGAGTACTTACCCTTCAGGGATTGGATCCAAAGTACATTGAACATGAGACCTGCAATGTGAACATCCATACACAAGTAGATTCAGTTGGAAAATGGGAAAACGTTCACGTTTCTACAACATGAACTAGTCAAAGTCTTCAGTTCACAAATTTTTAAAATGACTAGTTTCAGTTCATAGTTTCATAATTCAGAAATGTTGAACTGAAAGTTTCCACGTTTCCAAAAATGAAACTAGTTCATAGTTCTTTTTTTGTCAATATTGTTGCTTGCGAGCTTATAATTTTTGAAAATGATTGCCACACCCATATAAGAACCAAGACAGCGAATTAATTTTTATCAGTTTTTTAACACTGAAACTATTCGTCAGATTTTCATCTCATTATCCAATTTTGAATCCCTTATCCAACAGGGTTTACATTAACATTGAGGGACAGCACTCTCCCCATGATGCGTTTTAACGCTTGTTTTGATGCGCATGCGGCAGGTCTGTGACACTGGTGGCGGTGTTGCCCAAGATTGGGGTGTTTTTCCTACATATAGCCGGTTAACGGTGGTTATTGTTCGGTATTAGCCTTTTACGATGTAAAATTTTCACATGAAGAGTTTTAACTAATGAGAGAGAATCTGCGTTCACACACCAACATTGAAGAAGTTGAACGGAGGCGGGTGTTCGTTTCCAGACAACGCAGAATGAGACGGTCAAGTAACGCTTCACATCAGGCAGTAATAGCAGTACGTTCAGTTCACGTTTGTGGCCCAAAAATATGGCACAACACTGCAAGTGATACAATATAATTCATTTCCTTGAGTGTGTGTTGGTCATGCTGTGCATCAGGGGTCCAGAAATATTTCCTCTCGCCTTTTGTACAACATCGCCAATAATTAAGCAGCAATAATAAGACACATTCAGGTCTCTCTCACACGTGGGCTTGTAAAAAAAAACAAAAAACAACCACCCGCAACCCACCAAGTTTCAAGTTTCTAAGTATTTATGTATCACTTCACAATTTACACTTGAGTTATAAGCAGTTGATGTGAAAAACATTTGTGTGCAAAACGCCCGGACAGCCGATAGTAAGTAATTTAATAAGGGAATAAACAAAATAAAGAAATACGAGACAAATAGAAAACAATAGAAACACATCACGCGAGAACCTAAACTTTCCTTGTATAAATCAACAATATATTCAAACCTTTAACCCATCACATGTAATTTCAACGCGTGTTTCCCCTAACCCCCTGCCACGGAATAATCAGCAGCAATATCGGGGTTGCCATGGTGAAGTTGGATCTAAGGGCAGCATTTAAAAATATCAGCTTGCCTTTCTCACGCATTTTCTCCACTCTGCTGCTGCTCGTCCATCGGAGTGAACCATATCTCCCCCCCGCTCTCACCCCTCACCCCTCCAAACCTCCCCCCCCCTCCGGGCGGCCCCCGCGCACCGTTGTACACTTTGAAACCCCCCCACTTCAGGCCCCCCCCCCCAGGGGGTCAAGGTGGAAGGTCGGACGCAAGAAGTCCTTTTTTCACATCCCCAACGGCCCTTTACTCTTTCCTTTCCTTTCTGAGGTTTCCCTTTTTCCCTCCTTCTTTTTTTGTAACCCGGGGGTCGTCTGAGCGCTGCTACAGGTGGTGCAGGGTTGTCTATTATTTATTTAATGAACTCCCTCTTTCCTAACAGCCACCCCCCCCCACCCCCCCCCTCTCCACCCCCCACCCCAAACGCCCCCTCCACCCCCTCGCACCCCACCCACCATTGAACCCCAAAACTTAACCCCGCCCCCCACTTTACAAAGGGGACCTCATGAGACGACGGGAAAACACAAAATGTAAAATAATCAAAAACTCAGAAGAGAATTGGTTCCCTGCCTCCTCCTCGCCACCGCAACGCAGCGGGCACGAAGTTCTCGAGTGGTTTATTTTTACATTTTGTAACTTCTGTCTTCTTCTTCTTCCTTGCTTCTCTTCCAGTTTTATCGAGTCCCTTCAAGGTGTTTTGCCATCATGGCCACAGACAGGAGTGGTGTGGTGGTTGGTAATTCAAGGGGGAGGACGTGGGGAGGGAGGGGTGGGGTTGAAACGGGTGATATCGGTGTGTAGGAGCGTGCGAGAGGTCCCCGTGGCTATGGATAGCAAACTCCTTCTGGTCACCCGGGTTCATATGACAGGGGGAGGCGGTGGGGGTTGAGAGGGTTGGGTGTGGGGGGGCGGGGGGGGGGGGGGGGGGGGGGGGGGGGGGGGTGGGGGTGGGGGGGGGGGGTGGGGGGGGGGGGGGGGGTGGGGTGTGGGGGCTGGAAGGGGGAGTCAGCGGTGCGCCCGAGCCGTGGCCGACTGACAACCTGGGAGGCGGCGGTCGTAATGGGAGCTGACGGCAGCCTGTCAGCCCCCTGACACGCTAAGCTTCCTTGTCATGCCTCCGTACCCCCACAAACCCCCCCCCCCCCACCCCAGTCCATGCCCCCCCCACCCCACCTCCCTCCACAGCAGCAGCAGACCCTTCTACTCTGCCTAGGGAATGACCTTCTCCAAGTTCACTAGAGTTTAGATGAGGCTGGGTGGGGGGGTAGGGGTTGGAGGGTGGTGGCGGGGGGGGATTTCATGTTTCAGTTGGAGTTTATGCATGGACACACGCACGGGCAGAGGAATAGGCATGGGCATGGGCACACACACATGCAAATGCACACACACACAC
>PIJE02006803.1:0-5000 GCA_002895965.2 Coryphaenoides rupestris | reverse complement strand
GAGGTTGGGTTGAGGTGGGGTTGGTTGGGTTGAGGTTGGGTTGATTGGGTTGTGTTTGGTTGATTGGTTGTTGTGTTGGTTGGTTGGTTGGTTGGTTGTGTTGGGGGTTGGCCGTTACAGTGTGTTGCCAGGTTCCAGGTGTTTGATACCAGCATCACACAACATCAGTCCCCTATGTGTGGACGTGCAGTTGCTCGTCGGGGGGGTTGGGGGTGGGGGTCGAGGGTGGGCAGGGTCGGGGTGGGGGGGGGGGCTGGTCTCCAAAACAAATTGGGCCGCGCGGAGCGTTTGTAAAAGAGATGTCTGTTCTGTTGGCGGAGGGATTAGAGTTAATTCGATCGGGCATGTGCACTCTGGACTGTGAAACATCTGCGTTCAGTGGCATGGCCCCATTTGTTGCAATTGCGGGTCTCATTTCCATTTGCAAGAGAGATAACTGCCCACACATGGAAGCAATAGATATAGAAGGGGGGTGGAGGGGAGTGGGAGGGTAGGTGGGGAGTGGGGGGTGGTCAATGCAATTTCTTTCAATGTGGGGGCGTGGAGGAGAGGGAAGGGATGGTGGTGGTGGTGGTGGTGGTGGTGGGGTAGAGAGGAGAAAAGTCCTTATGCAGTAATCTCAGTTGGCACAGGAAGAAACAAAGATGGTGGGTGGGTTGGTGGTGGTTTTTTGGGGGCGGTGGGGGGGGGGGGGGGTGAGGCGAAAGGAACGCCTCCCAGTCGAGTGATTCCTTCAGTCTGTTACCAACCAGAACATATCTCCCACCACCACCACCACCACCACCATCCCCCTGAACCACCACCCCCACTCCCTCACACACACACACACACACACACACTGCACCCCTATACCCCCTCCTCTCTGCTTGCTAACCCACTCAAATCACTCCTATTATTACTGATTGGATCTGGTCACATGATTTTTTTCCCTGGCGTGTGGTTTCGGTCCGCTTTTCCAACGGAAAAATAAAGCGTGTACCATCATGTGACGCCTCGTTCTTCCGCTGTTCTGGGGGATCGCGATCGGACCACTGGAAAAGCTACTTCGACAGAACCGCCATCACATTGCTGCTGCTGTTCCTGTTCCTGCTGCTGCTGTTGCTTATTCGTTATTCTGTCTAATTACCAATGCTAAACAATCCGAAAGGGGGGGTGGGGGGAGGGGTATTAAAGGTGCCCCCCCCCCCCCCACCGCCCACCCTGCTACTTTCAGGTGACAAACGGCCTGCTGTCATTGCAACACCTTTGAACAATAAATACATTTAAGGCAAGAGAGAGAGAGGTGAAAGAAAAGAGCACATTTCCCTTCATTTCGTCTTCAAATTGAGTTTTTTCCCCCCCAAAAATGTTGTGGCAGCCGGCCACCGAGGAGCATAAGAGGAGAGCTATGGAAGGATTATGGGCCGTTCCCGGCATTCACACTTCGGCCCATAGAGGGAGCCCCTGAGACGCAGCCGCCTAGACCGGCAATCATCCGAATTGGAAAAACCTGCGCCTTGTTAGAGAAACTCCGCGGCAGCCAATCAACGCCCTTTTTTCAGCACATAAATAGGAGAGGACCTGGGATGTGGTGGTGGAAGTGATAGAGATAGTTGAGATTAAGGCTGGCTGGCTGGCTGGCTGGCTGTTTGAGAACCGGTTTTGTGTATGACCCTTGCCTCCTGATCTGTCTGAGACTTCGTCCCGGTGTGCTAGACCCTGCTTATGGACTACGACGAATCTACTGGATTACAGACTTGGCACTGCTAATAACTATAACCTCTCACTCCCCATTACAGTCGATAGTTTGTATTTCATTGAATTTTGGTGTGGACCTTGAATTCATTATTTTCTGTCTCAACACTGAAAACACTTCACCCCACTGAGTGTGTCACAGTGTTTTTCCCCTGCCCTCCCTCTGTATCCTCCGGCCTGTGCATGTGCCATCACTAATGATGGAAATGTGGGAGAACTTAAGGCTAATTTCACGCGGCAACACTGTCGTCTGTGATAAATGGCTGGAGACTGGGGGAAGTAGTGAGCAGACGCACGGTGGCTATGGAGCTGAGAGGTGGAGACCTGCTGCAGACCTGGTGTGTTTTTTGAATTTGTGTGTGTGTGCCTGCGTATGGGTGTTGTGGCAGACGGCCACTGAGGGGCCGACTAGGGAGTGTGGACAATGGTCGGGGGAACCGCAGTTCCCCAGTCGGCCCCCAGAGGGAGCCAAGGAAACCAGGAAGTGTAGAGAGGCAATCAACCTCATGGGAAGTAGCTGCGCCTCGTTGAGGGAACTCGGCGGCAGCCAATCAAAGGCCTGGCTGCGGCCAATAAATAGGAGAGGACCTGGGTGGTGGAGAGAGTCGAAGGAGGAGTCAAGAAGAGAGAGGTGGAAGAAGAGAGAGGTGGAAGAAGAGAGAGGTGGAAGAAGAGAAGAGGAGGTGGTTGTGGGAGAGAAAGAGAAAGAGGAGGAAGAGTGGAGACCAAGACGCTGTGTGTGAGTTCAAGGAGAAGGAAACTAAGTGGCTGTGTGCTTGACTGTTTGCCTGTCTGAGAACCCGTTTTGTGTATGACCCTTGCCTGCCTGACTACCCTCCCGCCTGCCTTGCCCTGGACCGTATGCGACTACTTCCCGGTGTGATACCCCCTGCTTATGGACTACGACTCTATTGGAATTATGGACTTGGCACTGCGATTAACCCTACACTTTCCCTCCCCATTACAGTCAATAAAAGCCCTTATTTTCATGAATCCTGGTGTGGACGGTTGAATTATTGTTTTCAGTCTTGTGCACACTCATCAAAACCCCAGAGTGTGTCACATATGGTGGAGAATGCGGACAGAGAACTAAAGAGACTGAAATTAATAAATCAACCCCCCACATGGGATATCGAGACGCTGCTAAATAAATGCAGCTGATGGGGACGCTGGGGACGACGATCCCCTCTGGGAAACCAGCACGGCAGAAGAAGGAAAGCTGCCAAAAAGCAGAGGGCCTGGGGGCTGGGCTGCCGGGACAGGGCCCACAAGTCCCAGGAGAAGGCCATCTCCCTCCAGGAGGAGGACGACCTGACCAGGGAGCTGGTACGGCAGCTACGCCATGAGCTCCAGGTCGAGAAGGAGAAGATGGGCCAGATGGAAGCCATGGTGAAGGAGTGGTGGGCCATGCAGGCTAAAACCCAGAGGGGATACCAGGACCTGGAGGCCAAGCAGGCTAAAACCCAGAGGGGATACCAGGTGCTGGTGGACCTGCGGCTGGAAAAGGAGAGCATGCAGCTGCAGGAGAGCCAGAAGAAGGTGCAGGAGTTGTGCACCGAAAGGGACTTCCTGTCGGGGCAGCTGAAGGCCTCAGCCCAGCAGGAGGAGCAGGCCCGGAAGGAGGCCAAAGGGCTCCAAGACCAGCTGAAGGCCCAGCTGAAGGCTGCAACCCAGCAGGAGGAGCAGGCCCGGAAGGAGGCCAAAGGGCTCCAAGACCAGCTGAAGGCCCAGCTGGCAACTGCAGCCCAGCAGGAGGAGCAGGCCCGGAAGGAGGCCAAAGGGCTCCAAGACCAGCTGAAGGCCCAGCTGAAGGCTGCAACCCAGCTGAAGGCCCAGAGGACTGCCGCTGGCCAGCGAGAGCAGCAGGCCCTGGAGAAGGCCAGAGAGCTCCAGGCCCAGCTGATGGCTGAAGGCCAACGAGAGCAGCAGGCCCTGGAGCAGGCTAAAGAGCTCCAGGCCCAGCTGGCGGCCGCCGGCCAGCGAGAGCAGCAGGCCCTGGAGAAGGCCAGAGAGCTCCAGGCCCAGCTGATGGCTGAAGGCCAACGAGAGCAGCAGGCCCTGGAGCAGGCTAAAGAGCTCCAGGCCCAGCTGGCGGCCACTGGCCAGCGAGAGCAGCAGGCCCTGGAGAAGGCCGAAGAGCTCCAGGCCCAGCTGACGGCCGCCGGCCAGCGAGAGCAGCAGGCCCTGGAGAAGGCCGAAGAGCTCCAGGCCCAGCTGACGGCGGACCAGGCCCGGCTGAGGGCCATAGGCCCCACTGACGGCGCAGCGGCAGACGACCCGGGAGGCGTCGGCGCAGCGGCAGACGATCCGGGAGGCGTCGGCGCAGCGGCAGACGACCCGGGAGGCGTCGGCGCAGCGGCAGACGATCCGGGAGGCGTCGGCGCAGCGGCAGACGACCCGGGAGGCGTCGGCGCAGCGGCAGACGATCCGGGAGGCGTCGGCGCAGCGGCAGACGACCCGGGAGGCGTCGGCGCAGCGGCAGACGACCCGGGAGGCGTCGGCGCAGCGGCAGACGACCCGGGAGGCGTGGCGTAGCGGCAGGCAGCGGCGGACGACGACCCGGGGCGGCGGCGGAGCGGCAGCGGCGGACGACGACCCGGGGGGCGGCGGCGGCGGCGCGGCAGCGGCGGACGACGACCCGAGCGGAGGCACCCCAGAGCGGGCCATTGGAGGAGTGGGCCGCCCCTCCCTCCTGGTCGGAGCTGAGGAGGAGGGTGTGTGGCAGACGGCCACTGGGGGGCCGACTAGGGAGTTGACTCGTGGCGGCTGTGCTCGTACGGGCTACACAATAGTTTACGTCTTATATTGCATGAAACTTTGCCGAGCGGAAGACGACCCGGGGGCGGCGCCGTGCGGTCTCGCTATTAATTATAGGCCTAGATGTATTAAGGACTAGGCAGCGGCGAGAAGAACGACCCGGGGGCAGGCGCCGGCGGCTAGCTCAGAGAAAACCGTTCCAAAGACGCTGCTATACCAGCTCACTGCGTTTCTAGCGGACGACGACTCCGGTCATAAAAATGAGCATATGGTGATTTTACGCCACTGTTCCCACCCCAAAAAACCACCAAATAAAAACGATCTGTGCTATATGCATGAAAGCGAATATCACAAAGGGAGACGCGGCGGTCGGCTGTTAGGTCTACACGCTCTTATATTTCGTTCCCATGCCCAAAATAATTTTTTTTGTGCATGATAGTAGGCCTACCAGACGTAATTGATCACTTAAGAATGAGAATGGATTTAGTCCGGCGGACGTACGATCACTA
>PIJE02006799.1:0-10000 GCA_002895965.2 Coryphaenoides rupestris | reverse complement strand
GTGATAGATAATACATATCTTTCATTATTTATTTAATGACATTAACTTGGTCAGACGGTTTGGATACCCGAGAGGCCGGCGCGTACACACACACACCGAGGAGTCTGTTTCGAATAACAATCAGCTTCGTAAACGTACCTCGCGAAAAAATAGCAAATAAAGAAGGACCAGTAATTAGTCAGCGAGGATTGCGGCGAGGTCTAACGGCGTGGCAGAGTTTTCAGACCGTAGCGATCGACCAATCAAATCACGTTGAGCGGTTAAAACGTCAACGTGGAATTTATCAGGGGACAATCTCAAAATGGCCGCCGACCACTAACCGGACGACGGGGCCCCCCATTTCATCGTGACGTTCATGATGATCTCTGACCTCCGACCTGCTCCCGGCCCCGGACCTTCAGGACATGACCGCGGTTGTAGAGCTGGCCTTAAAAGTACAGCAATTTAACTTGATCTGAAAAAGGTCTCGATGAAAACTACAGCATTTTAACTTGATGTTAAAATGTCTCAGTGAAGCTACAGCATTTTAACTTGACGTTTAAATCTCTCAGTTAAAACTACATCATTTTAAGTTGATCTTAAAAATGTCAGAACGACAGCATTTTAATGTAATCTTAAAATGTTTCTATTAAACCTACAGCATTGTGACTTGATTTTTTGTTGTTGAAATTTCTCAGTTTAAACTACAGCATTTCAACTTGACGTTAAAATGCTTTACAGCGAGTGGCTGTGAGGATAGCTGATTGCAACCCCCCCCCCCCCCCAAAAAAAAAGAAAATGGAAAAATATGTTGTGAATATCCATGTCCAAAAATAGGGCATAAAAAAAAAGATAATTGTGCAGAATGAGAAGTCACAAGTCACAATGTTGAGACGGGCAAAAATCACGGGAATTATAACGACGCGTATCACAACAGAGGCGCTAAATTTGCGAACATTCGCAAAAAAGTGAAAGACGAACAATGCAGTCATTAAACTGGGCTGGACAATGGGATCGCTTCCACTCCCTCCCGCTCCATCCCTCCATCCCTCCCTCCCTCCCTCCCTCCCTCCCTCACCCCCCTAACTCCTTTTTTTTCTCCCGTAAGCGATTGCAGGTTTTAATCAGCTGTACCGAGCTGCCGCCCAATTAATCCTGGAATAAATTAGCCGACTTGGCCCAGGATGAGGCCTGAAACAAAGACACTGAACCGAGGGGGATCGGTGATGGGGTGTGACCGGGGGGATACAGGGGTCCGTACAGGTACTGGGTGGCATACGGTGGCATACTGGTGGTGGTGGTGGTGGTGTGGTGGTGCTGGTGGTGGTGGTGGTGCTGGAGGTGGTGGTGGTGGCGGAGTGAACGTTTCCCATTCCTATGTCATCGCACAACACGAAGTCGCTACTTAAGGCGCACAACCTTGCTGCAATATTCATGACGAGGAGGAATAAATCAGCGCGCGCGCGATTAATGCGGAGAATCTGTATCTATGTATATGTATGTATATTTCATATCTCTTCATTTAGAGCTAATATATATTTTACTGTATATATATATACAGTAAATATATATATATACAGTATATATATATGGATCACTGAAATATAGAGAAAGCGCCCCCAAAGGAGGAGAAATAAAAAGGGGGTTCTGTTGAGAACCATCAGCTCTCCCACATCAGACCCTCCCCCCCCACCGTGTCTCACCAGTCAACCGGTGGTGAGCGCACACGTGTCCCAGAGGTGTACACGTACAGTATGTTACTGTGTGCGTGTGTGTGTGTGTGTGTGTGTGTGTGTCCATGCTTGTGGGGGTGTGTGCATGTGTGTGTGAGTGTGTGTGTGCACATGTGAATACCTGTGTGTGTGCGTGTGTGTGTGTTTCCATGATTGTGTGTGTGTGTGTGCGTGTGTGTATGTGTGTGTGTGTGCGCCCGTCCATGCTTGTGTGTGTTTGTGCATGTGTGTGTGAGTGTGTGTCTGCACATGTGAATACCTGTGTGTGTGTGTGTGTGTGTGTGTGTGCGTGTCCATGCTTGTGTGTGCGCATGTTGTGTGTCCATGTCACATGCACATGCGTGTGGTGTGTGTGTGTGTGTGTGTTGTGTGCGTGTCCATGCTTTTGGTGGTGGTAGGTAGTCAGGGGTAGTCAGGGAGTCGGGGGGGGTAGGGGAGGAGGCGGAGGAGGGAGGGACGGGGGGAGGTGTTATAAAAAGAGTCTTCTTGGGCGTTTATCTCTGGAAACATTCTGAGGATCTTCACAGGGGGATGGCAAGCTTCTTTTTTGGATGGGAGGGCGGAGGAGGAGCGAGAAAGCGGAGGAGGTGGAGGAGGTGGGAGGAGTGGTGGGGGGGGTGGGGGGCTGCACGACTTTAAGTTGCACGGTGAGCGGGCTGTGACTAATGCGTGGGAATGCGGATATTTACATAGGAGAGAGAGGGGCGGTCGATGGCTCGGAGGTATGGGACGAGGCTCCGCGGGGGCCCCCGTGGTGCTGCCACTTCATTTCCACGCTACGTCTCAGATCAAGGCTCCTCTAATATTTCCGCATTATCCGAGGAGGCCATCTTAGATTGAAATTTGATCCACTTTAAACGGACACGCCGTCAAACACACACACACACGCACACAGACACACGCACACACACACACACACACACACACACACACACACACACACACACACACGCACCACGGCCCACCACCGCCGGCTGCATGTTACCCGGCGTCGTCTGTTGTTGGTCCTGTGTGTGTGTGTGGTGTGTCCTGTGATGTGTGTGTGTGTGTCTTTTGTGTGTGTGGTGTGTGTGTGTATTGGATGTGTGGTGTATTTGTTTACCTATGCGTGTGTGTGATGTGTGTTTATATTTTGTACCTACTGTATTGTTGTGTGCGTGTTGTTATCTGTTGTGTTGGTGTGTGTGGTTGTGGTGTGTGTGTGTGTGTGATGTACCTGTGTGTGGTGTGTGGTGTGTTGGTGTGTTGTGTGCTGTGGTGTATTTATTGTACCTCTGTGTGTTATGTGGTGTGTGTGTGGTTATATGGTTTTGTACCTCCTGTGTAGTGTGTGTGTGTGTGTTGATGTGGTGTGTGTTGTGTGTGTGTGTGTGTGTGTGGTTGTTTACCTTATGCGTGTGAATTGGTGTGTGTAGTAGTGTGTGAATTTATATTTGTACCTACCTGATATGTGTGTGTGTGTTTGTAACCTGTGTGTGTGTGTGTTGTGTCTCGCTTGTACCTCCTGTGTGTGTGTGTTGTGTGTGTGGTGTTGTGTGTGTTTTTGAACCCTCTGTGTGTACTGTGTGTGTGTGTGTGCGACGCATTTCAATTGAAAAAATTGAGAAATCGAAAATGAGCTAAAACAACAGTGGGTATTTATACACACGTCGGGACGACCATAACTCATTCTGCGGGAAGTAATTATTAATTATTATTACAGGCAAACCTTCTCAGCTTGAACATTACTGGTGCATATTAACCAGCCCCCCCCACCCCCCCAGCAGCAGGTCGGACAAAAAAGATAAATTAATGCAAGAGAAAGAGAGAGATAGAGAGAGAGATGGAGAGAGAGAGAGACAGAGACAGAGAGAGAGATGGAGAGAGAGAGAGATAGATAGATGGAGAGACAGAGAGAGAGATGGAGAGAGAGAGAGATAGATAGATGTGGGCTAGAGGTGGGAGTGTAGTCAGGCCTTGACAAGGGGGAGGGGCATCAGGGAGACAATGGAAGCAAACATGGCCGACAACAAACAGCAACAACAACAACAACAACAACAACATGGATCTGGGCTTGCGTGTTCTGGAGAGAGAGAGAGAGAGAGAGAGAGAGAGAACGCCTCACGTGTTCCTCAGCACACGGACGTTCCTCTTAATTAGGACGGCTTTTGAGTGAAGGCCTCTGCAGCGTTTTTTTACACGTGTTGCTACATACACACATAGAGATACACTACACAGAACGTACGTGTGTGTGTGTGTGTGTGTGTGTCTGAGTGTGTGTCTGAGTGTGTGTGTGTGTGTGTATTGTGTGTGTGTGTGTGTGTGTGTGTGTGTGTGCACATATGTATCCAGGCACCTTGTCTGTCATGTCTGTCTGCTTGCATGTTATGGGGAATTTTATGCATGCATCTGGGTGTGCATCTGTGACTGTACTGCGTGCCTCGGTGTGTGTGTGTGTGTGTGTGTGTGTCTGTGTGTGTGTGTGTATCCGTAGAAGCGCACACACACACACACACACACACACACACACACAACCACACACACACACACTCAATCGTGCCTTTTTAAACGTGCCAGTGTACTGTGCATTATTGAGGAGTATTTTTCTTTTTTGGGATTAGGGGGGCGGGAGGGTGGGAAGGGTGGCGGGGGGCAAGATGGATGAGGATAGAAACGTAACGAGAGGTCCCTGGCGTGTCTCTAACAAGAAGCTAGCGTTAGCAGAAACCGGGCCCGGCGGTGGCGGCGGCGGCGGTGGCGGCGGCGGCGGCGGCGGCTGCTTGCTCGATGTGTCGCCCTGAACGACACCGCGAACGCTAACGTTAACGTAACAACAACCCGGTATCCATCACACCCCCCCCCCCCCCACCACCACCACCACCACCACCACCACCACGCCGCAACCTTACGTCGGGCGCAGGAACCGCTATTTAAAAAAAGGGACGAGCACAGGGGCTGTTTCTCGCTCATTCCGCGCCCAATTTGCAGGTATCTGTCATGCAAATGAGCGCGGCACAATTTCCACCGCTCTCTGGGGTCTTAGATTACGCTCGTCACACCACAGGTGGCAGGATAGCGGTGACATTCTCTCTTTTCTTCTAGAATATTTAGATCCGGCGGCGGCGGCGGCGGCGGCGGCGGCGGAGGACCTGAGGCGGTCGTCGTCGTCGTCGTCGCCGTCGCGCCGCGCGGTCAAACCGGCGTTTTCGATTTTGGAACGCTTGATGTAATTCTCGTCGTTGTTTGAGATGTTTGTCTTCGTTGTTCCCCGGCCCGGGACGTACCGGTAACTCTCTAAATGATTAAGTTCCTTTTTACTCGCTATTCTTCACGCGGATCTTAACATCTATTTCTCATAAATAGCACAGTTGCGTCTTTAAATATCCTTTTTTTTCTTTTGCGATTTCCCTTCCCGACTGATTCATTGTATTCGCTTGTGTGCTGTTAAGCGGCGACGACGACGACACACACACACACACACACACACACGAGAGGGTTTGTCGTGTTTCCCGTAGCAACCCACGGCGTTCCTGACCCCGCCTACCTGGTCGACCTGAGTCTGAGTATGATTGACACCCGTATCCGGGGCTCAACTGAACACATATCCCCGCCCCCTCCCACCACGACCGGATTTCAGATCAGATCAGATCCGGCCTTCAAAGCGACCACGGCCTCCCGGTCGCTTCCCTGGTATCCTGACGCAGATCTCTGCTGCAGGCTGTCAGACTCACGGAGCCGAGTGGCTGCTGACAGACAGGAGACGGGTGGCTGGTGAGAGCCTCTTTTCCCCGCTGTCACCCCGATCCCCTCCTCCTCCTTGTACTCCTCCTCCTCCTCCTCCTCCTCCCTCGCCTCCTCCTCCTCGCCTCCTCCCCTCCTATCTGTGGAGCGCAGAGCAACCGGAACACCGGATGGGGCTCTCTCGCTTCAGAACGTGGGATGGAGTCAGAACCTCCCGGGCCCACGCCCACCCCACACGTGGGAGGCGTAGTCCTCCTGGGGTTCTGTGAACGGCCTTGAACCCGATACGATCAAAATCTATCAAATCAATCAACAATCCAATCAATCAATCAAATCAATCAATCCAACTCTGTCGAACTAAATATTCTGTGTGTCTTATCTATGGTACTAGGCATTTCTATCGTTCTTTCTATCTCTCTATCTGTTATCTATTCTAATCTATCTACTTCTATCTATCTATCTATCTATCTATCTATCTATCTATCTGTCCTATCTATCTAATCTATCTATCTATCTATCTATCTATTCTATCCTATCTATCTATCTATCTATCTATCTATCTAATCTATCTATCTAATTCTATCTGATCTATCTGATCTATCTATTCTATCTATCTATCACTTCTATCTTAATCGATCTATCATAATCTGATCCTATCCTATTCTTGTCTGGTCTATCGCTCTTATACTATCTTATCTATCTATCGTAATCTATCTACTCTAATCTATCTAATCTTATCTATCTATCTATCATCTATATCTATCTTATCTATCTATCTATCTATCTTATCTATCGTATCTAATTCTATCTATACTATCTATCTATCTAAATCTATCATATCTATCTATCTATTCTATCTTAATCTTATCTATCTATCTATCTATCTATCGTCTCCTATCTGCTGTCTGTCGGTCTGTCCTGTGCTGTCGGCTTGTTGTCTGTCTAATCGTAATCTATCTATCTATCTATCTATCTATCTATCTATCATCTATCTATCTATCTATCTATCTATCTATCTATCTATCTATCTATCTATCTATCTATCTATCTATCTATCTATCTATCTATCTATCTATCTATCTATCCTGTTCATCAGTCTCTCTATCGCCAGGCAACACAAGCCAAGTAATAAATATAAACGTCTAATTCTGAGTCACACGTTGGATCATAATTCGACGGAGACAATCTGTCACGCCTCGGCATGACAGATTGTCCCGCGGTTCGCGAACATGAAAAATAAGCAGAAACAAATTGGATAGATTGTCATCTTTATTTCTGAATGATCATTGTGTCATTATGAAGCCGAGCGACGGCGGACCGTGCTAACCGACGTGTTATTGGGCTGTAATGTCCTGATAAGAATCGGTCGCGCTCGATTACGGGAGACGTTTTTTGAACAAACTCTCATTACAGATATTGGACGAGGGTGCGGATGATCCATTAGCGCCCTAACTCTCCCGCTCTCTCTCTCTGACACGGACGGCGACGTACGGACCCGGGTCGCTCTCTCTGTCGTACGTATCCATTAACGCGTCGCTTCTCCATGTTGTCGAGGTGGACAAATGTTGTTGTTGTTGTTGTTCTTGTTCATCACACGAGTAATTAACACGAGCAGCCGTACCACGAGGCGACCTCTCCGTGGCTTCTTTTTTTTGGGGGGGGGGGGGGGGGGGGCGGAGAGAAAACTGCACAAGTTGTCATTAAATCTCAACCAAAAAAATACGAATAAAAAGGGAGGATAAGAGCGAGCCTCGGCGCCACCGGAAGGCAGCGAGGTGAGCGGAGTTAGCCGAGCGCCGCCGCCGCCGCCGCCGCCGCCGCCGCCGCGTTCACGCGCACACGTGTGAACGCGGCGGGAACTCTAAGGAGACGCGCGAGGTGAAGAGGTCCGCAGTCGACCACCGGACGTCTGCGACAGCGGCCTGTGTTTGGCAGGGAGGAGGGGTTACGCCTCCTTGACCCCTCCCTCCCTCCCTACCTCCCTTCCTCCCTTCCTCCCTCCCTCCTCCAAGTGTATGTATGGTGATATGTGTTTGTGTGCGTGGCCCCGGGTGCGCTCCGCGTGTCCGCCGATGGCAGCTCAACTGGCAGGGCCGTCACCTCGGGGTTGGAGGGCTCGCCACCAAACACTGCCACTGCATAGGGGCTCCTGGATACACCCCCACGCCGGCCCCCCACCACCACCACCACCCTCGGATCTGCTGTGTGTGTGTGTGTGTGTGTGTGTGTGTTCGGTGTGTGTGTGTGTTGTGTGTGTGTGTGTGTGTTCGGTGTGTGTGTGTGTGTGTGTGTCTCTGTGCATACACTAGCCTGTTTACGTACGTGTGTGTGTGTGTGTGTGTGTGTGTGTGTGTGCCATTTGTGTGCTGCCAGAGTGTGTGTGTTGTGTTGTCGCGTTATCGTGTTTGTTTGTACAACGACACATACATGCATGTCTCCCCCCTCCCTCCCTCTCTCCCTCTCTCCCTCCCTCCCACCCCCCCACCCCCCCCCCCGGTGTCTCTGAGTGTTCGTTCCGCCCCCTAAATGATGAACGCTCTGGTTCTACCAGTTGGCAGATGGGGACCCCCGGACCCCCGGACCCTCGCTTAGAGCGGGGCTAACATGCAGATGAGTGTTTGTCCCACCGGCGAGCGGACAGCCTGCTCCCTCCGCGCCGACCTCCGACCCCGCGCTGTCGCGTATGAAGGGACCCCCGTACCCCGAGCCGGTCCGGCCCCCACTCGCCCTCGCCCTCGCCCTCGCACGGACCTCTCTCTCTCTCTCCATCCTCTCTCTCTCTCTCTCTCTCCCTGGCATGTGGGCTGTTACCACAGGGCGAGCGGAGGGTGTGTGTGTGTGTGTGTGGGTGTGTGTGTGTGTGTGTGTGTGTGTTCGGTGTGTGTGTGTGTGTGTGTGTGTGTGTGTGTGGACGAGGGTTCATCCACCCCCGACGTGAGGGAAGGAACACCGTGTAAACTTGTTGTTGTTGTTGTTGTTGTCCCCGGTTCCGCGGCATGACGTGACACCCTCCCTCTCTCGGAGGTGTTCCTGAGCGACGCTCCGACCTCTGACCTCTGACCTCTCGTCCAATGGGAGGAGGAGACGTCGTCTGTTGCGCGTTCAACGTTCTCCTCGTTCTGGTCCTCGTCTGCGTCGCCACGCTCACGCAGACACTCAGAAATAGAGCAATCAGATACGTTTTACGATTACCATCAGAAAAAAGCGTGTGGTGTGACAAGTTTATAATCTGTAGGCAGGCGAAAACGGTGTGATGTGGTGTTGTGTGCTTGGTGTGTCGGTTGGTGTGTGTGGTTGGTGTGGTGTCTGGTCGTGATGTGATTGGCGCTGTGGTGTTGGTGTGATATTCGGTGTGGTGTTGTGGCGTCGTGTGGTTTGGCGTGGGGTCGGTTGTGGGGTGTTGGTGTGCTTTAGTTGGCCGTGTGTTGGTGTCCACACTGGAGGAAGAGGAAGTTCTAATTGGCGTTCCCACCTCAGTGTGCCAGCCCCACTCTCTCTCTCTCTCTCTCTCGTCCTATTTCGCCCTCCTCCTTCTCTCCCTCTCTCTCTCCTCCTCTCTCCCTCTCGCCATCTTCTCCCTCTCATCTCTCTCTCATTCCTCCTCTCTCTCTCCCTCCTCTCTCTTCTCATTCTCTCCCCATCTCCCTCTCCCCTTTCCGTCCCTCTCTCCCCCTCTCCCTCTCTCTCTCTACCCCTCTCTCTCTCTCTGGTCGGGGCGAGAGTGAACAGAGACGGCGGCGAGCGTTTCCAGCGATCCAGCGCGCCCGGCTCCCGACTTTCTTCTCCTCTTTTCATCACTTCATTGTTTCGTTTCGTTCGCTTTTTTTTTCTCTCCTCCTCCCCTCGTCTTCTCGCGGGCCCCGGTGACGAGGAGGAAGGCGCGATGTATGTGTTTTGGATTAGCGTCCCGCCGCACAATGAATCTTTGTTAAACAAATGCAAAGCAGATGGCACCGCGCTTGTCTCCTCCTCGCCGAGAGAGAGAGAGAGGAGAGAGGAGAGAGAGCGAGGAGAAAACACACGCCTACTCCTTATTCACATCCTCCACTCCGCAGACACACTGTTCATGTGCAATTTCACACACACACACACACACACACACACACACACACACACACACACACAGGCAGACACACACACACACAGACACACACACACACACACAGACGGTGTTGTCGTGCCGCGGGAACGAGCCACAAAACACTTAATCTCTGAGCGAGGACGAGTCAAAGGTGTTTGGCACGGCTGACGGACACCAGAACACACACTCTGTTCATGAGAGGGAACATTGTGTTTATCCGCAGAGCGAGCGCCTCCTCCCCCCCCCCACCCCCCTCTTCACGGACCCCCGCTGGTATTAGCTGCGAGGGGCCCCCGCACACGTGTGTGTGTGTGTGTGTGTGTGTGTGTGTGTCCTGGCACACACACACACACACACACACACACACACACACGTGTAACGCGTCGTGTCCTGGTGAGGTGAAGGGATTGATGCAGAGCGCTCTTGTTCTCTCTCTACCTTTCGTTTCCAGCCTACTCCTTCTCCTCCACCTCCTCTCCTCCTCCTC
>PIJE02006798.1:0-14204 GCA_002895965.2 Coryphaenoides rupestris | reverse complement strand
CGGCCCAGCAACACAAGCGCAGCCGGCGGTCTCCACGTCTCCTGCTTCGGTTACCACCACCCACGCATCGTGCCATGAACCGTTGAGACACTGGCTTGGTTCAACATCTGCCTTCAGAGACACAAAGCTGTCGTGTTTGTAGGTGAGCACACAGCCTACTTTGTTGCTGTGGACATATTGGTACGCTGCTGAGCTTCTCACATTCTCCACCGCGTTGATTGTACAAAACACGAATAAATCCTCCGTATGTAATGTTAGGTCATTCAGCCATATTGTCCTCCCGTGGGTCTACCGTTAACGGGTGCGGGATAGACACACTTTCCCTCGATAAGTGAGTCGGAGAAGGAGCCCATTTTGCGCGCATTTTCACAGCAACAACGCGCGCCGGAAGAAGAAAGCAGTATAAGCCCGAATGCGGAAATGAACCGGAACGGCCCAGGAAACTTGACTCACGAGCTCCTCCTCCGGGGCGCGCGCTACTAATGTAGCGGCCCTGTATGTTAATTACATGTGTCACGTTATTTTGTTGTTCTGATGCAGCCGTTCTATTCATATATATATATATATATATTAATAGTGATATATATATTACTGAATATCTTACCTATTTTTTTCCTTAGACTTATTCACTGTAAATTTGTAAATGTATTATTTATTTGTATTCTATTGTTTATTATTCTATTGCTATGCTGATGTTGTATTTTCACGTCTGGCACAAGAATATACATGTATAAATATTCATACATATAATATATTAATATATATAAATGTATATATATGATATATATTATGTATATATCATATATCATATATATGATATATATATACATTTCTATTCAGACGTCACGACACCGAGGCGCATGCGCATATCAAGGCAGCGCCGCCATTTTGAAGACTGGTCAGTGTGTGAGCAGAGGCGCTACTAATATTACTACGAGTACTACTACTAGTACTACTACTAGTTAACGTGGTAGTATTCCAGTACTACTGATCGTGATGATGGTGGACGGAGGAGAGACCGGCCGCTCTGGTGAGTACTACTGTAGTATTATACTGTGTACTCTCTACCACTACACTATACTACTGTAGTACTGTAGTATTATACTGTGTACTCTCTACCACTACACTATCCTACTTTAGTACTGTCGTATTATACTGTATACTCTCTACCACTACACTATACTACTGTAGTATTATACTGTGTACTCTCTCTACCACTACACAACAATACTACTGTAGTACTATAGTATTATACTGTGTACTCTCTCTACCACTACACATGACAATCAACGTTGCCCTATCTGCCGCCTTACTGGGACGTAGCAGACTACAAGGCCAATGCAGGTTGTTCTCTGAAGACTCCAAACAGACATTGTCCAGCCCCCTGCTGTCAGCAATCTGTGTTTCCACTCTCGGCTATATTAGTGGCACCCATAGAGCTGGCCTACCAACACCAAAGGTGAACAAGAAATCAGCAGGACACAGAGGGTTTCTTATCTGTGGAACAGCCTGTCCGCACGTCCAACTGGGAGGAGACCCCGGGGCAGACCCAGAACTCGCTGGAGGGATTACATATCTCGTCTGGCCTGGGAACGCCTCGGGATCCCCCAGGAGGAACTAGAGAGTGTGGCTGGGGAGAAGGAAGCCTGGGGGGCCCTGCTTAGCCGGCTGCCACCGCGACCCGACCTCGGATAAGCAGACGAAAATGGATGGATGGATGGAACAGCCTGCCATGAAATGTCTATTGATTCATTCAAATCCAAACATAAAAGCTTGTTGCCTCTTTACTCTCATTTGGTTCCTAAGAGTGTCCTGCAGCTCTGATCACAGTGCGAGGCCTAAACCATGCCAGAGTGCGAGAACTAAACCGTGCCAGAGTGTGAGGACTAAACCGTGCCACAATGCGAGGACTAAACCGTGCCACAATGCGAGACCGAAACCGTGTCAGAGTGCGAGGACTAAACCGTGCCAGAGTGTGAGGACTAAACCGTGCCACAATGCGAGGACTAAACCGTGCCACAATGCGAGACCGAAACCGTGTCAGAGTGCGAGGACTAAACCGTGCCAGAGTGCGAGAACTAAACCGTGCCAGAGTGCGAGGACTAAACCGTGCCAGAGTGCGGGAACTAAACCGTGCCAGAGTGCGAGGCCTAAACCATGCCAGAGTGCGAGATGTAAACCGTGCCAGAGTGCGAGAACTAAACCATGCCAGAGTGCGAGAACTAAACCGTGCCAGAGTGCGAGAACTAAACCGTGCCAGAGTGCGGGAACTAAACCATGCCAGAGTGCGGGAACTAAACCATGCCAGAGTGCGGGAACTAAACCATGCCAGAGTGCGAGGAACTAAACCGTGCCAGAGTGCGAGAACTAAACCGTGCCAGAGTGCGAGAACTAAACCGTGCCAGAGTGCGAGAACTAAACCGTGCCAGAGTGCGAGAACTAAACCGTGCCAGAGTGCGGGAACTAAACCATGCCAGAGTGCGGGAACTAAACCATGCCAGAGTGCGGGAACTAAACCATGCCAGAGTGCGAGGACTAAACCGTGCCAGAGTGCGAGAACTAAACCGTGCCAGAGTGCGAGAACTAAACCGTGCCAGAGTGCGAGAACTAAACCGTGCCAGAGTGCGAGAACTAAACCGTGCCAGAGTGCGAGAACTAAACCGTGCCAGAGCGCGAGAACTAAACCGTGCCAGAACTAAACCGTGCCAGAGTGCGAGAACTAAACCGTGCCAGAGTGCGAGAACTAAACCATGCCAGAGTGCGGGAACTAAACCATGCCAGAGTGCGGGAACTAAACCATGCCAGAGTGCGAGGACTAAACCGTGCCAGAGTGCGAGAACTAAACCGTGCCAGAGCGCGAGGACTAAACCGTGCCAGAGTGCGAGAACTAAACCGTGCCAGAGTGCGAGAACTAAACCGTGCCAGAGTGCGAGAACTAAACCGTGCCAGAGTGCGGGAACTAAACCATGCCAGAGTGCGGGAACTAAACCATGCCAGAGTGCGGGAACTAAACCATGCCAGAGTGCGAGGACTAAACCGTGCCAGAGTGCGAGGACTAAACCGTGCCAGAGTGCGAGAACTAAACCGTGCCAGAGTGCGAGAACTAAACCGTGCCAGAGTGCGAGAACTAAACCGTGCCAGAGTGCGAGAACTAAACCGTGCCAGAGTGCGAGAACTAAACCGTGCCAGAGTGCGAGAAGACTAAACCGTGCCAGAGTGCGAGAACTAAACCGTGCCAGAGTGCGAGAACTAAACCGTGCCAGAGTGCGAGAACTAAACCATGCCAGAGTGCGAGAACTAAACCGTGCCAGAGTGCGAGAACTAAACCGTGCCAGAGTGCGAGGACTAAACCGTGCCAGAGTGCGAGAACTAAACCGTGCCAGAGTGCGAGGACTAAACCGTGCCAGAGTGCGAGGACTAAACCGTGCCAGAGTGCGAGGACTAAACCGTGCCAGAGTGCGAGGACTAAACCGTGCCAGAGTGCGAGGACTAAACCGTGCCAGAGTGCGAGAACTAAACCAGAGTGCGAGAACTAAACCGTGCCAGAGTGCGAGAACTAAACCGTGCCAGAGTGCGAGAACTAAACCGTGCCAGAGTGCGAGGACTAAACCGTGCCAGAGTGCGAGGACTAAACCGTGCCAGAGTGCGAGGACTAAACCGTGCCAGAGTGCGAGGACTAAACCGTGCCACAATGCGAGGACTAAACCGTGCCAGAGTGCGAGGACTAAACCGTGCCACAATGCGAGGACTAAACCGTGCCAGAGTGCGAGGACTAAACCGTGCCACAATGCGAGGACTAAACCGTGCCAGAGTGCGAGGACTAAACCGTGCCACAGTGCGAGGACTAAACCGTGCCAGAGCGTGAGGACTAAACCGTGCCAGAGTGCGAGGACTAAACCGTGCCACAATGCGAGGACTAAACCGTGCCAGAGTGCGAGGACTAAACCGTGCCAGAGTGCGAGGACTAAACCGTGCCAGAGTGCGAGGACTAAACCGTGCCAGAGTGCGAGGACTAAACCGTGCCACAATGCGAGGACTAAACCGTGCCAGAGTGCGAGGACTAAACCGTGCCAGAGTGCGAGGACTAAACCGTGCCACAATGCGAGGACTAAACCGTGGCAGGAGTGCGAGGACTAAACCGTGCCACAATGCCGAGGACCAAACCGCTGCCAGAGTGCGAGGACTAAACCGGCCAGAGTGCGAGGACTAAACCGTGCCACAGGCTGCGAGGACCAAACGCGTGCCAGAGTGCGAGCGACTAAACACGTGCGCCAGGAGTGCGAGGACTAAACCGTGCCACAATGCGGAGGACTAAACCGTGCCAGGAGTGCGAGGACTAAACCGCTGCCACAAATGCGAGGACCAAAACTCCGTGCCAGAGTGCGAGCGACTAAACCGTGCCCAGAGTGCGAGGACTAAAACCGTGCCACAGTGCGAGACTTAAACCGGCCAGAGTCGAGAGGACTAAACCGTGCCAACAATGCCGAGGACTAAACCGTGCCACAGTGCGAGGACTAAACCGTGCCACAGTTGCCACAGCTAAACCGTTACAAGAGCAGTGGCCTAGCCAGCACTAGGCCGCACTAGATTATAGGAGCAGCACTAGCCTAGCCCCACCCATAGGTACTAGATTATGAGAGCAGCACTAGCCTAGCCCCGCCCATAGGTACTAGATTATAGAGCAGTACTAGCCTAGCCCCGCCCATAGGTACTAGATTATAAGAGCAGCACTAGATTACAGAGCAGCACTAGCCTAGCCCCACCCATAGGTTACTAGATTATAGAGCAGCACTATTTTAGCCCTGCCCATAGGTACTAGATTATAGAGGCAGCACTAGCTAGCCCCGCCCATAGGTACTAGATTATAGAGCAGCACTAGCCTAGCCCTGCCCATAGGTACTAGATAACAGAGAAGCACTGGATTATAGAGCAGCACTAGCCTAGCCCTTTAATTAGTTCACGATACTGCTGTATGGACTCTTCCTCTTACTGATGAGTTTGAGTGCCAGGTCTTTGTTGGGTCTGGACTCCTTGGGGTGTTTGTAGAGGAACATGACCGCACGTCCGATCCCACTGTGTTTCAGAGTCTCCTGGCTGACACTGGGAAGCTGAGGGGCAGAACAGATAGTGTAGTGGTTAGCATGTCCTGGAGACCCTTCAGGCGATAGGAGCCAGCTGACCGAGACCGGCTCAGCACTCCGTTGGATCATGCAGGATCTAGACCTGTGCTCACCTCCTGGAGGATCTAGACCAGCTCTTACCTCCTGGAGGATCTTGAGCAACTCCTCTCTGATGCGGAGGGCAGGGAGGCTCTTGTCTGGCAGGGGGCCAATCCACTCCTTTATGGCCGTCATCACGCCGCTGTCGATGAAGGTCTCCTTCAGATCCTGCCTGGAGACACACTGCTGTTACACTCACAGCCCAGGGACACACTGGCCCCCTGGAGACACACTGGCCCCCCTACAGGCGCCATTCATTCTTCATCCTTCCACTAGTTGACCCACTGGACGGGAACGAAAGGGTGCGAAATAATGGATAAGCACTGAGGAGGTGCTACACTAGATGAGGTGCTGTATGAGGAGGTGCTGTATGAGGAGGTGCTGTACTAGATGAGGAGGTGCTGTTACTTCTTGAGGTGCATGACCACGGTGGGCAGCAGGGTGAGTTTCTTCAGCGCCGGCTTCTTCTGACTATTGAGAGTTCTGTCCTCCTACACACACACACACACACACACACACACACACACACACACACACACACACACACACACACACACACACACACACACACACACACACACACACACACACACACACACACACACACACACACACACACACACACACACACACACACGTTATGAAAGCAGCAGGGGGCATGGAGGGCTCTTATTGTGGCGGTGTGATGAGGGATATGTTATTGTGGCGGTTTGATGAAGGGCTCTTATTGTGGCGGTGTGATGAAGGGCTCTTATTGTGGCGGTGTGATGAGGGGGCTCTTATTGTGGCGGTATAAGGGGGGGCTCTTATTGTGGCGGTGCGATGAGGGGCTCTTATTGTGGCGGTATGTGATGAGGGGGCTCTTATTGTGGCGGTATAGGGGACTCTTATTGTGGCGGTGTGATGAGGATCTCTTATTGTGGCGGTATAGGGGACTCTTATTTGGCGGTGTGATGAAGGCTTCTTATTGTGGCGGTGTGATGAGGGGCTCTTATTGTGGCGTATAAGGGGGGGCTGTATTGTGGCGGTGCATGAGGGGCTCTTATTGTGGCAGTGGATGAGGGGGCTCTTATTGTGGAGGTATAAGGGGGCCTCTTATTGTGGCGGTGTGATGAGGGGCTCTTATTGTGGCGGGACCTCTGCAGCCTCGTTCATCTTGACGATCATGGCGCTGACTACGTCGTCGGCGTCGCTGATGAAGGTTCCTCCGTCGCGGTTCCTCCTCCTCTTCCCCCCCGACGCCTTCTTACGGGCAAGCATGAGGTCAAAGTCTGACATCATGCTTGAAGAACAGAGCGATCAGACAAAAAGGAGAGAGAGAGAGAGAGAGAGAGAGAGAGAGAGAAGACAGAGAGAGAGAGAGAGAGAAAGAGGGAGAGAGAGACAGACAGGAAGACAAAATGGAGGTGAATTAGAGGAGAGGCAGAATGTCATGTGAGGAAGTGTCTTACTCTTTGCCGCCGCGGTCGACTCCTTCATCAGAATCAGAGTCTTCCTCAGCTGGCTGCTTCTCCACCTTCTGCTCCTCGAGCTCCTCCTGGTTAAAACCCTACACACACACACACACACACACGTTGTGGACTACTGCAAGTCTCTCCTGGCTGGACTCCCCACCTCAGCAATCAAACCCTTACAACGCATCCAGAACACAGCAGCGCGCCTCGTGTTCAACTTAACAGAACTCTCCCATGTAACCCCCCTCTTCCACGACCTCCACTGGCTCCTGGTAATCACTTGTATTAGATTCAAGACACTGGTACTGACCTTCAGGCAACTTAGCAATTATGAAACTCGTTCTATTAACCTCGTAACTATGAATGCTCTATTCTTATCTTTATGTACCACAGTGATAAATTACTGTCTCCTTCTACACATGTACTCTTTGTAAGTCGCTTTGGATAAAAGTGTCTGACAAATGCTCTAAATGTAAATGTAATGCAAATGTTCTTATAGGACAGGAAGTAATTACCGTAAACTCTTCTTCTTCCTCATCTCCAGACTCTCCAAAGATGTCCGCTATCATCTTCCTAGAACACAGGAAATGATATCACAGGTAGAATACAGTACTGATACTGTACCCTAGATCCAGTACTGATACTGTACCCTAGATCCAGTACTGATACTGTACCCTAGACCCAGTACTGATACTACCCTAGACCCAGTACTGATACTACCCTAGACCCAGTACTGATACTGTACCCTAGATCCAGTACTGATACTGTACCCTAGATCCAGTACTGATACTGTACCCTAGACCCAGTACTGATACTACCCTAGACCCAGTACTGATACTACCCTAGACCCCCTAGACCCAGTACTGATACTACCCTAGACCCAGTACTGATACTGTACCCTAGATCCAGTACTGATACTACCCTAGACCCAGTAGTGATACTGTACCCTAGATCCAGTACTGATACTGTACCCTAGATCCAGTACTGATACTGTACCCTAGATCCAGTACTGATACTGTACCCTAGATCCAGTACTGATACTACCCTAGACCCAGTACTGATACTACCCTAGACCCAGTACTGATACTGTACCCTAGATCCAGTACTGATACTGTACCCTAGATCCAGTACTGATACTGTACCCTAGACCCAGTACTGATACTGTACCCTAGATCCAGTACTGATACTGTACCCTAGATCCAGTACTGATACTGTACCCTAGATCCAGTACTGATACTACCCTAGACCCAGTACTGATACTACCCTAGACCCAGTACTGATACTGTACCCTAGATCCAGTACTGATACTACCCTAGACCCAGTAGGGCTAGTACAGCCCCGGTCAGGGTTCTGGTCTACTCACTCCTCCTGGTCTTCTCCAGACTCGCTGTCGCTGCCGAACAGGGTCTTCTGGTCCTGGGTCTGGGCGGGACCCTCCTCCTCCTCGCTGTCGGAGCCCAGCTCCCTCAACTTGGCGGCCATGCTGCGGTCCTGGACCCTCAGAGTCGAGGTCCTCCTCGTCAGACACGGCTCTGCTGCGCTTCACTGGGGACACAGAGACCTCTCAGAACCGGACCAGTACAGACACCATGGGGGGGGGGGGGGGTCACAGTACAGACACCATGTGATGAGGTGGGGGGGGGGGGGGGGGGGGGTCTCACCTGGTCTAGCAGTCCTCCTCCTCCTCCTCGCTGTCTGAAGAGGATCACCTTCTTCCTCTTCACTTACTCACAGAGTATAGAGGACATGTTATCAGAGTATAAGAGGACATGTATCAGAGTATAGAGGACATGTATCAGAGTATTAGAGGACACGTATCAGGAGTAAGAGGACATGTATCAGAGTATAGAGGACATGTATCAGAGTATAGAGGACATCGTATCAGAGTATAGAGGACACGTACAGAGTATATGAGGAACATGTAATAAGATATAGAGGACATGTATCGAGTATAGAGGACATGTATCAGAGTATAGAGGACATGTATCAGAGTATAGAGGACATGTAATAGAGTATAGAGGACATGTATCAGAGTATAGAGGACATGTATCAGAGTATAGAGGACATGTATCAGAGTATAGAGGACATGTATCAGAGTATAGAGGACATAAAGTATAGAGACATGTATCAGGTAGGGACATGATCAGGTATAGAGGACATGTAATAAGAGGACATTCAGGTAATAGCAGGACATTATCAGGCAGTAATGCCTAACATCGATGTGGCTCTTCACAACATTGCTGCCAACCCTGCAGTGTTGGTGGCCTTGCTGTATACTGAGCTACACAGGGAATTAGAACCCCTAACCCTGCAGTGTTAGTGCCTTGCTCTAATACTGAGCTACACAGGGAATAGAACCCCTAATCCTGCAGTGTTAGTGCCTTGCTCTATACTGAGCTACACAGGGAATAGAACCCCTAACCCTGCAGTTGTTAGTGCGCTTGCTCTTATACTGAGCTACACAGGGAATAGAACCCCTAACCCTGCCAGTGTTAGTGCCTTGCTCTATACTGAGCTACACATTGGAATAGAACCCCTAAACCTGCAGTGTTAGTGCCTTGCTCTATACTGAGCTACACAGGGAATAGAACCCCTAACCCTGCAGTGTTAGTGCCTTGCTCTATACTGAGCTACACAGGGAATAGAACCCCTAACCCTGCAGTGTTAGTGCCTTGCTCTATACTGAGCTACACAGGGCATAAACCCTAACCCTGCAGTGTTAGTGCCTTGCGTCTATACTGAGCTACACAGGGAATAGAACCCCTAACCCTGCAGTGTATAGTGCCTTGCCTACTATACTGAGGCTACACAGGGAATAGAACCCCTAACCCTGCAGTGTTAGTGCCCTTGCCTCATAACTGGAGCTACCACAGGGAATAGGAACCCCTAAACCCTGCAGTGTTTAGTGCCTTGCTGTATACTGAGCTACACAGGGGATAGAACCCCTAACCCTGCAGTGTTAGTGCCTTGCTGTATACTGAGCCTACACAGGGAAAGAACCCCCTAACCCTGCAAGTGTTTGTGGCCCTGCTCTAGACTGAGTACACAGGTGAATAGAACCCCCTAACCCTGCAGTGTTAGTGCCTTGCTCTATACTGAGCTACACATGGAATAGAACCCCTAACCCTGCAGTGTTAGTGCCTTGCTCTATACTGAGCTACACAGGGAATAGAACCCCTAACCCTGCAGTGTTAGTGTCTTGCTCTACAGTACCTGGTCCAGTGTCTTCGTCTTCTGGCTGGTCTGCCCTTCTTCCTCCTCTTCATTAGCAGCTTTCCGTTTCTCCCCCTCCTCATCCTCGCTGTCTGACTGCATCACCGCCTTCCACCTGCCCCGCCACCCTCCACTTCCTGTTTCCCAGCATGCCCCTCTTCATCGTCTGAATTCAGGGCAGCGGTCTTCTTCCTTACAGGCACGTCGCTGTCTGATTTTGGCTGTCTGCTTTTGTGGGCGGGGCAAGGGAGAGGCTGTGTTTGGCGGAAGGACACTTCCTCCCATCCTCTTCCTCACTCCCTCTGCTCTTCACTGGGGAGTCTTCCTCGCCACTGTCTGCGGCCCTGGGGCCCTCGGAGTCGCTGTTGCCACGATCACATCTAGGGGCCTCTACCTCAGAGTCACTGTTACCACGGTTACGTCTCGGGGCCTCTACCTCAGAGTCACTGTTGTTACCACGGTTACGGTCTCGGGGCCTCTACCTCAGAGTCACTGTTGTTACCACGGTTTGCGTCTAGGGGCCTCTGCCTCAGAGTCACTGTTGTTGCCACGGTTACGCCCAGGGGCCTCTACCTCAGAGTCACTGTTGTTGCCACGGTTGCGTCTAGGGGCCTCTGCCTCAGAGTCACTGTTGTTGCCACGGTTACGCCCAGGGGCCTCTACCTCAGAGTCACTGTTGTTGCCACGGTTACGCCCAGGGGCCTCTCCCTCAGAGTCACTGTTGCCACGGTTACACCCAGGGGCCTCTCCCTCAGAGTCACCGTTGTTGCCACGGTTACGCCCAGGGGCCTCTCCCTCAGAGTCACTGTTGCCATGGTTACGCCCAGGGGCCTCTACCTCAGAGTCACTGCTGTTGCCGTGGTTACGCCCAGGGGCCTCTCCGTCGAGTCACTGCTGTTTGCCGCGGTTACGCCCAGGCCCTCTCCGTCTGAGTCACTGTTGTTGCCGTGGGTACGTCCAGGGCCCTCTCCGTCTGAGTCACTGTGGTGTCCCGCGGGGCCCTCGTTATCAGAGCCGCTGGCCGGCCGGCTGGTCTCCATGGGGGTGGGGGCCGTTCTCACACTCACTGCCATCGTCCTGACCAATAGCAGAGCAGTTCCTGGGTTAGCGAGTCACTTCAGGTTAACCCTGGGTTAGCGAGGTCACTTCAGGTTTAACCCTGGTGTAGCGAGGGTTCACTTCAGGTTTAACCCTGGGTTAGAGAGGTCACTTCAGGTTTAACCCTGGGTTTAGCGAGGTCACTTCAGGTTTAACCCTGGGTTTAGAGGTCACTTCAGGTTAACCTGGTTAGAGGTCACTTCAGGTTTAACCCTGGGTTAGAGGTCACTTCAGGTTTAACCCTGGGTTAGCGAGGTCACTTCAGGTAACCCTGGGTTAGCGAGGTCACTTCAGCGTTTAACCCTGGGTTAGCGAGGTCACTTCAGGTTTAACCCTGGGTTAGAGAGGTAACTTCAGGTTTAACTCTGGGTTAGAGAGGTAACTTCAGGTTTAACCCTGGGTTAGCGAGGTAACTTCAGGTTTAACCCTGGGTTAGAGAGGTCACTTCAGGTTTAACCCTGGGTTAGAGAGGTAACTTCAGGTCGAACCCTGGGTTAGAGAGGTCACTTCAGGTTTAACTCTGGGTTAGAGAGGTAACTTCAGGTTTAACCCTGGGTTCGAGAGGTCACTTCAGATCATAGTGTTAGACAGAGACCCACCTGTCCGACATCAGACGTCAGAAGATTTGCGAATGTCGGCATGTCAGTTTACAAATTTTTCAAAACTCAAAGATCAATAAGATCAATAAGGTTCGAGCTTATTGATTACTGCTGTCGAGACTCGCAGGTCCACACCACTGCCGTGAGCCACGCAACAGCGAGGGAGACACCCATTCACTTTCACATTACTACCTCAAATGCCCTAAAATGCACAAAAACTCACCAAATTCTATAAATGCTATGGGGGGGCATGCCCCCAGACGCCCCTAGTAACACCTCGCTGAGCCAGCCACAGTGGCACTGGCAATGTTTCTCAGACCATTGTTTGACACAATTTCTGCCTAACACCCTGATTCAGGTTGAACTCCTGAACCTCTGACTGGTTAACTAACCTCTGACTGGTTAACTAACCTCTGACTGGTGCCTCTCCTGCCTCCTCGTCTGAAGCTGCGTGTTCGTCTTGGACCGGGGGTACCACCGCCGTCATCTGCACGCACACGCACACACACACACAGTAGTATTTAGAGAGTAGTATTAAGTGGGAGGTATAGAGTAGTTTCTAAAGTACTCTGTGATATGTATAATACTAAAGAAGGAATTATGATACTATATATTAGGGATGCACCGATACCGATACCAGTATTCGGTATCGGTCCGATACTGTGCTCATGTACTCCGTACTCGTTAAACTACTCCGATACAACCGCACCGATACCACTTTGGCAACGCAACGTTAACCTTGTAATATTTCTGAGACAAGGAATATTGAAATAAAGAGATGAGACCGAGTTGGCGTTTATGGATGTTTAATAGAAACTGAGCATGGTACCGAGCATGGGCGGAGAATTTAGTGGGGACGCTGGGGACATGTCCCCACCAATTAACAGAACACCCCCCCCCCCCCCCCCCCAAATCAGAACGCAATAATGGAGCACCCCCCCCCGCCCGCATGCAGACCGCGCGAATTAATGGAGCACCCCCCCCATCAGAACCGCGAATTAACGAGGCACCCCCCCCCCCCATCCAGACCCTCCAGCCAAACCCCACGAATTAATGGAGCAGAAAGCCCATCAGAACCACGAAATTAGGAGCGACACCCCCATCCGAACGGCGAATTATCGACAAGAATACTTTGAACAAATCCCAACTTTTTTCTGCTCTCTTGATATTATTCAGTCATGCTAGTCTTCCGTCTGTACTAAGGAGCAGAGTTTGTTCACCTTGATTCCGGATTAGAGACGGACTAGTGCTATTGTGACCACAACCATACACAGCAAAGATATATCATGGCTAAAAGAGCTATACGATACAAGGACAAACGAGGACCCGTGACTACTGTGTCTGATAGCTGTTAGCGCATTGCATATCCGCCGACTTTCCAATTGGAAGTGTGTGTGTGCGTGTGTGCGTGCGTGCGTGCGTGCGTGCGTGCGTGCGTGTGTGTGTAAGTAAACAGCCAATCAGAGACAGGTGTCCTGGTGTTAAACATTCAGGTCACTCTTCAGTGGAGACCTGATGCTCCTCTGGATGCCTTCAGAGGAGCATCCTCACCAACATCGTGACGCATGCAGTTCCGCTGAAGCTGCCGTTGTTCTGGGGGACATAAGCAGAAGATCCTCGGGGACAGGACCAATATGGGGCGATGAAAGCTCACCTGTTGGACGTTTGGTCTTTCTGACTCTGAGCGGGCCTGCGGCTACTCTCTCTGCAAGGCCAGGGCGACTGCAAGCCATCTGAGCTAATGTACACAATGCTGGCTCTCATGGGAAGGCACAAACCAAACAGTTTCTGCAGAAGCTGCCTTCTCAGGTGCGGGCTGCTCTGGCCGCTATCCCTGCCTGTCGGCTCTGGCAGAGGAAGCCCAATTATGTTTCTCCTGGCCGGATGAAATGCTGAACCAGCCCAAGGCACATCATGGCTGCTGGGGGACGCAGAACCAACAGTGTCCCCGAGGCCTGGGCTACTGGGCCCAAAGCAAAGAGAGCTGCTCTCTCATACAGCTTCGGAGGGCCAGGAAACACCGGGGCCACCGCTCGGTAGCTGCCGTCGTTGTTCGTCCTGGACACCGTCCCCGGCCGGCCAGGCGCGCAGAGGAGCGTCTCACCCGCATCTCCAGTAGACATGCTTACTGACGGATACGGACCCCCACCCGGGCGCGCGGGGCGGGGTGCCTGGGTTTCAGGGGGCGGTGCTTTCAGTTGGGACTTTGTTTCCGGTAAAAGAGTCCGTCCCCCCTCCTGGGCGCAGATGTCCTGCTAATGGACTGCTGGCGCAGGTTAAGGGTCAGCGCTCAGTGGGCCCTAGCATGCTCTCAGGCTGGTACCACACAGCACACCTCTCAGAGTAGCAATTGGGAGTATACTTGTATCGACAGAACTTCTAATAAGATCCACAGTATAATACTATAGTACATAAAGTAGTATAGTAACATGCTAGGAGAGAGAGTACTGCAAAATAAGACAGTATAATACTACGATAAAGTAGTATTGTAGTATACTGGTAGAGAGAGTACTTGTAATAGACCAGTATAACGTTATAGTACTACAGTAGTATTGTTGTGTAGTGGTAGAGAGAGTACACAGTATAATACAATAGTACTGCAGTAGTATTGTGTAGTGGTA
>PIJE02006795.1:10000-14206 GCA_002895965.2 Coryphaenoides rupestris | reverse complement strand
AACACACCCTCCAAGTGTGAAGTGGATCGCATACACGGCTGCTGAGAAAATATGCTTGCATATAAGCCTGCATACATACATACATGCATAGTACATGCATACATTCATACATACATGCATGCATACACGCATATATTCATACATACATGCATGCATTCATACATTCATACATGCATGCATACTTACATTCATGATTTATTTTTTTTAGTACAATGGAATTCTCGCTCCACACTCACTCCTGCAGTATTCTTGTAAACAGAAATTCAACAACTCAACAATTCTAAACAACTAGTAAAGCAGTAACTAATAAGTACAGTAAAAGTAAAAAGTGTAAAAAAGCAAAAAGTGTAGTAGTAAATAGTAGCTAATAGCAGCAACATGCGATGATGAAGTAAAATGATAAATGATAAGTGACCAGTGACCTAGCATGCATACAAGCGTGCATACATACTTACAGACAGACAGGCATACATAGGCAGACAGACAGACAGGCAGACAGACACCTGACAGACAGAGATTCCACTACTTCTGGTTAGATTAGATATGCATGTATGTGTGTGTGTGTATGTGAGTATGTCAATGTAAATAGAAAATGTAAATATGTATATGTGTACATATCTACATTATATCATTGCTCAATCTACCGGAATATCTTTTGCTCACCGTGCTTTTGATTTTAAAAAATGTAAATAAAAACGTTAAATAAATGAACGCAGGTGGTGATGCAGCTTGTGCGGCGGCTGCCCGACGGACACCGCATGAAGAGGGAGGTGGACATGGCGCTGGACTCGGTCAGCGAGACCATGACCCCCATGCACTACCACCTGAGGGAGAACATCATCAGCACCTACAGACAGGTAGGCACCGCCAATCGGCCGCGGGCCAATCACGCGCGTCAGTGTTTTACTCTCAACGCATATCCTGTACAATTGGACAGCCAATCAGGTGAGCACATGTTTAATTATCAGTGGGCCAATGAAAATGGTCCATTATTGTCCAACAAAAAACATACTATTCGTTATGGTAAACAAGATTGGTGATGTCAATCAGATCCTTGGTGGATCTGATTGACACGTCAAGAGGCTGTAAATATAACGTAAAATATTTCGCCAATCCGATGCGACTGGCTAAATATTTGAAGCTATATTTACATTTTTTGAGTGCACTTCCGCATTCGTCCCACAGATGGCAACAATAACTCGAGGGAAAAACTCCTCGCAGTCGCAAACTGTAGTTCAGACGGCATAAGCCATAAGCCACTGGTCCATCAGCAATTACTCTGTCAGGGGGTGGGTGGGGGGGGGGGGCATAGTACACATGTTCAGCAAAATGATGACATCAGCAATAGCATTTAGAAATACTTGACGTGAAGTAACATGATTGGGTGATTGGGTGTTTGTCCGGTGGTCCGGTGATTCCTCAGCAATTTGGCTTCTCTTTGTCCAACGGCGGCGCGGAGCCGCAATCAGCACGCGTCCGTGTAGCCCGGCGGCGGCGGTGCTAATGCACTCGCGCTATCCGGCCCCGTCGCCGCAATATAAATGGCTTTCATTGTCCTGCAGTTCCCCCTTTGTTTTGTCTTTTTTTTTTGGTTTTTGTTGTCTTTCTTTCTTTCATATTTTTTTTATTTCTTTTTTCCCTCCGACATCATTCTCGAACCTCCTGTGTGTTTCTGCTCTGGTGAACTCATCTCGTTCCACTAAAGTTCCGTCCTCGATCGGAAAAGCATTACAGTACCATAATTGTGTCAAGCCTGGTAATCTATTATGGATTTCCCCCGCTAAACACTCCCGCACTGTCTGTTGTGTGATAGATAAATGGAGGCTCCTTTTTTATGTTTGTGTGTTTTAATGCTCCGCAGGCTAATTCCTCTCTGTGGCCGTTCCAAATTTTTGATTTTTTTTTGTACACTAGACTCCTGGGCCGGCAGTTAAGCTGTAATAGTTGGATTTATTCATTTGTTCACGATATTTTATTCATGCAGTGACCGTGCAGCGTCATTCAAAACCTGTGTGCATTCCTACAGCGTTTCCCCCGCAGAATTTGATTCTGCTGAGAGTTGACCTTGAATTGTCCAAAACTGAATCAGCTTTTGGACAAATGATGCTATGATGAGTAGGGACACCAAAAGACATTCCATATTCCACAAGTTGAATTGCGTTTTAGTTCGGGGCCAGGGTGCTTTGTGCTTTGTGTAATTTACCTATTGTGCAGAAGTACTGACCAAGCGATGGCTCTACAGTACTGCTGCCCGACGGTTTCGCTCGGAAGCCGCAATTGAGAAGTGATTTATATTGATTTTTTAGTGCACCGCCACAGCAGCAGTGCTGTGCTGCTGTACATTCTCTCACTTCCAGGCGCTCATTATGGGGGAACTCGTCAAACACGCTGTCAAGCTGTGCGCCGGAACCACGAAGGAGTAATAACAACAATGGCAATCACTGCAGACAAGATGGACACCGCTATGGAGGCTGTTCCACTGCTATGGAGGCTGTTCCACTGCTATGGAGGCCGTTCCACTACTATGGAGGCTGTTCCACTACTATGGAGGCTGTTCCCCTGCTATGGAGGCTGTTCCCCTGCTATGGAGGCTGTTCCACTACTATGGAGGCTGTTCCACTGCTATGGAGGCTGTTCCACTGCTATGGAGGCCGTTCCACTACTATGGAGGCTGTTCCACTGCTATGGAGGCTGTTCCACTGCTATGGAGGCCGTTCCACTACTATGGAGGCCGTTCCACTACTATGGAGGCTGTTCCACTGCTATGGAGGCCGTTCCACTACTATGGAGGCCGTTCCACTACTATGGAGGCTGTTCCACTGCTATGGAGGCTGTTCCAACGCTATGGAGGCTGTGCTATGGAGGCTGTTCCACTGCTATGGAGGCTGTTCCAACGCTATGGAGGCTGTTCCGCGACTATTGAGGCTGTGCTATGGAGGCTGTTCCACTGCTATGGAGGCTGTTCCAACGCTATGGAGGCTGTTCCGCGACTATTGAGGCCGTTCCCGCAAAACCAGTATGTTTGTGTGGCTTCACATCAGTGGCGACTTGGCGAATGATGGATATGTTGGTCTCTGCTGATAGGTTTGGGAAAATGCAATCCCCCTACCGTCATGGAAATGTGTAAAGAGTTGACAATTCTGTCAGATATCAGGCTACCTCAGTTCTGAAGTTAAATGGAAACATTCCTAGAATCCCATTCCGAGTTCATCCAATCAGGAGAGAGAACTCCACAAAGAGAGGCAGCGGGATTTCGGCTGTCGACGGACAACCAAACGGCGGGGGGCGGGGGGGGGGGGGGGGGGGGGGGGGGGGGAACAGGTGAAGCCGCCGATTCCAGCGTTCCCAGGAACGGCGGCTTACACAACCCGAAAGTGCGGAAATGTCGGGGGGGGGGAAAAAACCAGGAGAAGAAGAAGAAGAAGAAGAAGAAAAGAAAAGGGAGGCTCACGGAAAGCTGCCAGGAAAAAGAGACAGTAGTCACACAAGACCGGCGTTCATGTGGTGACGTGGGGAGGGACGGAGGGAGGGACGGGGAGAGAGCGGGAGTGCTAACTGCAAAAAAAACGGACAGGAAGTTAGCCAAAACGAAGGCATAGCTTGCAGCGGGGGGAAAAAATCAATACGTGGCAGTCACAAACACCACAAACAAATCAATGTTTCATTTAATTACGTTTAAGTAGACGGAAGAAGGACACGTTCCATTCCAAGCACCTGGATACCTGGATTGTGTTGTGTGTGCAAGCAAGCAAGCGTGTTGTGGTTGTGCCCCGACGGACCTTAAGACGACTGGTGTTCCTGCGGGGCCCCCTGGTGGCCCCCCCGATGTGCCCCCCCCCCCACACACACACAGAGATGGCGGGGGCCAGGTGTTAAACGGGGCCAGATGTTCCGGCAGAGTCGTCGTAGAGGATGGTGTTTGGCCCCCCACCCCCCCCCACCGCCCCCTCGGTTCCCTCTTCGCTGCCTCCTTCTCTTCCTCCTTGACGGTGGTCGGAAAATGTGTCTTCAATGGAGAAAAATGTATTTACTTACACCGGGACGCAGACCGCCCACTGCATCCCCACGGGCAGAGACGGAGAGACAGACGGAGACAGACAGAGAGAGAGAGACAGAGAGAGAGAGAGAGAGAGAGACAGAGAGAGACAGAGAGAGAGAGAGACAGAGAGAGACAGAGAGAGACAGAGAGAATGTGTGTGGGAGATG
>PIJE02006794.1:0-14210 GCA_002895965.2 Coryphaenoides rupestris | reverse complement strand
AGCAATCCATCTGGTGTGGACAGTGCCCAGGGCAATGGACCAAGAGGATGAGAAAGGATATCCTCCATATGTAGACTACGCCCTTGTGCCATCACTATGATGCGTCCAAACAAAGACCTGTCTGCTTTCAAGATGACCGCCCTCCCACTTGATTTCACTTCTCTCTTCTTACACATATCACTGAATGTTTTCAGCTTGTTGGTTTTCATTGGGTCATGGAATTTCTTTGCCGGTGGGTCTTTGTCGCATCTCTACGCCTTTGCCGTAGAGATGCTGATGAGGTCCCGCTTCTCTGCAAATGGGTTGACCCATCCTTGTATGAGGCTAACCACTGCTGAAATTGCTTCCTCATCTTTCTGGATTCTTGGCCGCTGTAGCTCTGCATGAGAAAGCTGTGATTTGTTGCCTTGTAGCATCTCCCTTAACTGTCCTAGGAATGTACTGCGGTGCTCAGCTGTTATGTAGTAACGCCTGATAGCTCCAGCATTCAGGCTGAACCGCGATGTGCCTCCAGGAGTCTGTGTGTCTTTGTTAACTGTGACTTCAGTAGCCTGGTCTACAGGGATCCTCCCAAAGGGGTTGTTATTTGACAGCTGCACTGAGAATTGGCCTGTCTTGAAGGCCTCATACACAGAAGGATTCTTCTCTGGGAGGTTTGTCATCTGAGCAAAGTAAGGGGACAGGTACCTGGCATAATTAATCTTATCGTAGGCAAAGCACCATGGGATCATGGTTCTTATAGCATGGAGGTGCAACTCCCAGTTCCCCTCACAAGAAGCATGCAGAAGGCCAAGTATGACATCCAGAATGAGGAGAAGTCTCACCTCTTAAACAGCTGTCAGAGCCTCTGGCACAGTTTGGATATGTTGTTGTAGCAGAATCTTGCTTAGCAGGATTTACAGGGAAAACTGTTTTGTTATCTTTCATGAAAACAGAAATGCATCTTATGTATTGTGTAGTAACTGTGTTGTCGCTGCTATTAATAGATACGATTTGTAAAGATGCTGATTTTAACAACTTCTCTAAAAAATATATAATCTAAGCTATATTTTTACCAAGTCTCAAAGATAAATGGTCAATAATAAGAGAGAACCATCAGTTTGAAGACAAATGCTTTATTCTGTTCTATGTATCGTTTTGAAAGGTATGTTTTGGCATGGGGTTATAAATTGAGTGATAGCACACATTTAGCTACCACTGCTGCAAGGCTATCACATATTTTCTAGTACTAGGGGTGTATACCTTGCCAAAGATCACTATGAGACTTTGTTCCCCCAGATGGTACCGGTGGCCCAAATTTGGGGTCCCTGGCTCATGGACTAAAAGGTAATTGATTACTGCAATGCATTTACTTACAAGAAGAAGCCATAGGAAAGTGGTCATCGTTTGCTGTTCTTCACTCTTGGAAAAACAGACATTTGATTTAGCAACAGCATGATTTGACTTTCCTAATTATTCTTAGCATTTAAAATTAGCACAAATATGTTTAATAATCTATGTAGACACAAGAGTGAACTTACTACTCCCAGAATTCCAACCAGAATGAAAGATACAGAGACATTTGTTGGTGTTCCGAAGTGTTTCACAGGGCGTAAATGTTTCTTTGAAAATACTGTCTCATCAAGTGCATCATACAGGGATTCAGGAGTTGGACTGGTACAATTTAATGCTGATCCAGTGGCTATGCAAGTACAGAAGGTAGAGAAGGAAAAGGTTAATAGAATAATTGTTAATATTGATCATCACATATTTGTGTTTGAAAATCCTTGCATACCAACTAAATCACAGATACTTCCCATTGCAATTTAAAATATCTTAAGAACAATCCAACTTACCATGAAACAACATCAAACTGAGGGAGATAAACTCAATTCCTTTTTTCAGCTTCATCTATTTCCAATCACAGGTCTTCTAGATTCCTACAAATTTCCGACCAAGTTGATTGCATGCCTGACAGACAAGGCAAACTTGAGAGAGAAGTAGAGAAAGGTGTCATATGCAACACTGGGTCACTAAGCCCCTGAAGTGATGCATAGCATCTCATGTGTAACATGTAAAATAAGTTTAGTATTTGCATTCAAGGAAAAGGTATGTAAACAAAGTTTCAAGTCTTTTTATTGTCACTTCACAGTTAACACAAGTAGCCTATAAGCAGTGAGTGAAAATCTTATGTGCAAAACGCCCGACAGCTGACCGCAGTTATAATAGAATAGAAATAGAAATAGAAAACAAAACAAAAGAAAACTGTATAAAATAAAGTATAAAGTATAAAAAAAAATATTAAGGGGAGCAATACACATATAAATCAATGTAATAAAATTGTTATATATATACATTGTTATATTTTGACATTCACAGAATGTCACAGAATACTTCTTCAGACAGTCACACTAGCACCAGCAGTAACACTAGCACCAGGACTAGTGTAGCCGAGGCCGATTTGACCACTCGCGGGTCTCGAACCTGCCACCTCGTCAACTAGAACACACCGGCATGGGAGTCGAACGCTCTAAGCACTGAGCCGAAAAACCCAGGCTTCCAACTCAGCGGTTAGAAGCGTTCTTAAGGCTAGGGGTGTGAGGATTTACCACGTACTTCCGCCAACTAGCGTGCTAGCTCAGTTGGCATCCGTTACTAGCACTAGCAGTAACACTAGCACTAGCAGTAGCACCAGCACCAACGCTTAGCACTACTACCAGCACTTGCACCAGCAGTAACACTAGCACTTAGCACCAGGACTAGCACTAGCATTAGTGCTCATACTCATACTCATACAGTACTCATACAGTGAGTACTGCTTTGTGAGTCTCCAGTGAGATGTGTGTACAGTATGTGATGTCATGAGAGGCATCCCAGCAGGCTATAGTGGGGCAGTGCAGTCTGAGTGAGCAAAACAGGCCAACAACAGAATGTTCAAAATAAGAATTTATTTTCCATCAGGTCAGTCCTGGAAACGGTAACTTAGTACTTCAACCAAACTATAGGCAACAAAAAGGTTTCCACAAGTTATAAAAATGTCCTGAACATAAGGACAGGTTGGTTTCCCCTCTTCACAGTTTCAACAGATGAAGTCTCTTTTAGTTTCAGGGTGTCTTCCACATCTGGTGGCCCAGTTCCTTCTATCCTGGTGTGCTTGGTTCCTCAGCTCCCCCCCTCAGTGCTGCCTCAATCAGGTGGCTTCAACACCTATGCCTGTCTAAGTGGTGAGGCGTAGTTGTAGGAGATGTATTATAGAGATGTATATAGTTTGTTCATGACATAGGAGAAGTACACGGCACTCAAATCCCACCTGCTGAAAACCTTTGAACTTTCTGACACCGAGCCAGCTAGCCGGCTTTTCTCTATACTTGGCGATAGCAAGCCATCTGAACTGATGGACAGGATGCTGGGTCTTCTGGGGGAGCATAGGCCTGACTTCCTTTTTGTCCGACTATTTTTGAGACAGCTGCCTTCTCAGGTACTGGCTGCTTTGGCCAACACCACCATTATGGATTGCCGGGATCTTGCTGAGGAGGCTGATCAATTTTTCCTGGCGGGTCAGCAGCACTGTGCGGCCACGTTTTGTCCTGCACCAGCCATTTCACCATCGCCTGGGGACACGATGCTCACCGTCGCGACAGCAACTCCTCAGTGGCAGCGGGAGATAGCCTGTGTTACTACCATGAAAGGTTTGGACCCAAAGCCAAGTGTCGCCACTCTGTGTAGTTTCAGCAGGGTGGGAAATGCTGGCCAGCGCTCAGTAGTGGAGTGTAGTGAGCGTTGGCCAGGCTGGCAGGCTGCTGTTCATTCAGCAGCCTGTTCGTTCATTCAGCCCCATCTGTACTTATGGCACAAGGTTCGCAGAGCTGTGTTTCAGGGAGCAGCAGTTTGGCTGGGACTTTGACCGCCGTTTGATCGGCGCTGTCACCTTCTGTTCATATGCGCACACTCTCAGTGGGGCGGACTCCAGCAGGCTGTCTAGCATGCTCTCCGCCATGGACGACTATGTCCGACTCCTGGCTGAGTTCCCGGTTCTCACGAAGCCCACCTGGCCACTGTACTTGGCATTGAATACCTTGTTGTCCAATGTCCCCGTTGTCATTTGCGTGTTTTTTGTCATTTTGCCTTTGGGTGTTTCAGATATAATCAGTTCTTCAGTCTGTTGATATCACCTATGTGCTATCAACATGCCTAAAGCCAGGCATATACTGTACAATTTGAGCCTGTTTTTGACCCGAGCTTTGAGGTGCACGACTCAATTTAGACCCGGGCATTTGTCGGGCGTTGTTTGCCATGCAGTGTACAGGGGTGAGCGAGGACTGATCTGGTCGGTTTCGGTCTGATCGGCGGGCCTACGACGGCCGGATCAAAGTTTGTGACATTTCAAACACCGTAGAATATTGTCTTATTTAGAACAAGGTGAATAGTCTGAATATTGCTAGAGTTGGGGTGGATACATGAAGGTAAATAAGTTGAAGTTGGGACCCTTGATGTACCCAAAGAATAAAAAAAAAATGCTGACATATTAACAGTATGCTAAAGACATCTTCTTCCCAAAAGGAAAGATTTATTTGAATTTGAGACGTTGAGTCATGACATATTAAACTATCAGGAGGAAGCTGCATTTGATGAAGATATCACAGTTGGGGAACTGTACACAGTGCTACAAATGGTTCTAAGATTTTACCTGTGCACTAAGAGCCTGACAGATGAGAATGATGAAGAACATGATGGGGAAAAATCTGATGTCGAAAAGTATGCACAAGGGAGAGACACACATGAAGAAGATGAGCAAGTCACTCAATCCACTGTCACCCTGTCACCAAATTTGAAGGAGGTTGATGCAGAGGTATTATTAGACACATCTGTTGTACAGATTGGCCTGGATAACACATTGATATAGCAACCTATCCTGCAGAGTGACAAAGACCTGACCATCACATCCATAACGCTGCCCAAACAAGCATAGAACTTATTACTCCAGACACAGCATATACATGTTATGAAGCAAGTGGTTCTACAGCTTCATATGAGGTTGTATGTGTCACAATGAAACTTCATAGGAACAATCTTCTGGAGGAGATGATAAGGCAGTTCAAGGATCCAGCACTCCTCAAACAGGCCCTGAATACACCTGGGATCACTGTGTCCTAAATGGCAAGAAGAGGAGTGGAAATCCATTGGCTGAATTCTAATGAAGGAATATCAAGACCATGGATATTTTCCCTGTCGCCTTGCCCCTGCTTTCACAGTGCCACTGATTTTGGTGATATTGTAGTCTCAGATGATATGCTGTTTGAAAGTCTTCTCCTGTACATAAGTCAGATAGGGATCTGATAACCACTGCCTTAAAAGGAGACATTTTAGATGAGGACAGGGATGATCTGCTTGATGAAACAACGCTTCTAACAAAAGAGAATTTAAAAGGCGTCCTTCTAAAAGTCACACACAAGCAGTTGATCCAAAAACCAAGGCATGCAGCAGAAAAATTGTCGTTAATTGCTAGCCACTGCCTAAAAGAAGCATTTGTGAACCCAGGGCATGTCTTATGAATGTATGAGGATAAAAAGCCAACAATACGAAAGCTTTTGAAGTTGCTGGATGCATCTCCTGTAGCGAGAGAGAGAGAGAGAGAGAGAGAGAGAGCGAGAGCGAGCACCGCTTACATAGTTTGTAGTTTGTTTTCAAGAAGTTAACACATACCGGTACCTAAACTATAACGTCTGTCCCTCCGAGTCTGAATCTCGTCTCCAGATTCATGGTGAGAAAAGAGTTGCCCGGTCAACCAAACTGTGAGGCAGATAGATAACAGTGGTGTGGGAAGGATGTTTTACCGTAAACCTTAAGAGTGATTGATGCATCTTTTACCGTCAGCATTGCAATATAGGGGCATTAGGTGTGTGTGTGTATTTGTGTGTGTGTGTGTGTGTGTGTGTGTGTGTGTGTGTGTGTGTGTGTGTGTGTGTGTGTGTGTGTGTGTGTGTGTGTGTGTGTGTGTGTGTGTGTGTGTGTTCGTGTCTACACTGGTGCGGTGGAGAGCATTCTGACAGGAAACATCACTGCCTGGTTCGGCTCCTCCCCGGACAGGAGGGCTCTGCAGAGGGTAGTGCGTTCGGTTCAGCGCACTATTGGCACTACACTCCCCACCCTGCAGGACCTGTACTCCAGGAGGTGTCGAACCAGAGCCTGCAGGATCATAAAGCATCCTCACCACACCAACAACAACCTGTTCCAACGGCTGTGGTCAGGTAAGCGCTGAGAGTTTCTTTCTGCAGGCCATCAGGACTGAACTCTGACCCAACCAGGCCCCCCCTCACTGCCCCTGCCATGCACACACTCACACACACACACATGCACACTTGGTTAGTAAACAGTACACGCACTCATAGTTTATAACTTATTACAGAACTTATGACATGCATATAAACAAACATCCATGGTCTGGACTCACTTTATTCTATACCTTTTTCATATTTTTGTGTTCTTTGTATCGCCTTGTTGTAAGATACCCGTTTGTTTATATCATTGCCATTTGTTTAGATTTTCCCATTACTGCTTTTTTTTCTGTAAATACTGTAAATATTGTGGATATTCTGATCCTCTAATTCGTGTTATTTGTATTGTATTGTTTCGGCTGGGCATCGCCACTTTTTGATTTAAACAATTAAACTTCTTGAATCTTAAAGTACTTAATGTATGAACAATGGCAAGTGTGATAGTTAAGGTTTTTCTTTATTGTTTTTTCAAAAGTAATATAGTTTGATTAACCGGCGGTTATTGACATAAAACAACCAATATATGACATAATACATAACCCTAACCCTAACACTAGCTAGATTTACAGTAGATTAACATTACCTGTCAATAGCAGTGAAGTTAAGATCAAGTTCTTGACACTTAAATATGATGTATTCATGCTGGTTAAATAAATCCTTTAGGTTTTCTCCCAACTCTTACCCCAGCCCCCTCCCAACAAACACACTAACCATGTGTTGTTTTTGAACACCTCCAGTAACCACTGATCCGTTGTATTTTTTAACACCTTTTTCTGCTCGTGGGAGTTTAGTTGAGCCAATTTTATTTGTATAGCTCTTAATCACACACACATGCATACACGCACACATGCACACGCACACGCACACGCACACACACACACACACACACACACACACACACACACACTCAACAGTGTCACAAAGCTTACCACCTGTTCTGCCTGCATATCATCATAACATTTGCAAACTCAACAATAAACTGGTTTACTCATCAACTTTGATATTGATACACAAAACCAACTTCACATAATGCAGAGACCCCCCCCTCCCCCACCGCCCTGTGCTGACTCTTCATCGGTGTCTGAGACCCCAGCAGTCCTTGTTTCCACCCTCAAATTTGGGGTGAGTTCAACCAGAAGAAGGTGATGCAGGTAACGGTGGCCACGATGAAGGTAAAATAGATTACGAACAGCAGCCTGTCAATGATAATCCCAATCCTGTGCCACTCCGTTGAAGTCTGTGTTCCCTTGAAGTGTTTGTCCATCTGAAGGCGAATGGAGCGTAGGTCCAGGCTCAGCTTCCTCAGTTCCTCCACCACAGGGTCAGGGGCTGGTTTCAGGGGCTCCTGATCCGTTGACAGGAGCCGAGGCCGTTTCTCTGGGTTGTCTTGAATCTCCACACGAGTCACTAGTTGGTTTGCTGAGAAAGGGTAGAGGTTAGAGGAGCACTGGCAACTGGGATCACTGAGAGATGGCATTAATTTCTTAGGGCTGTCAAGCAATTACATTTTTGTATGTCATTATTTACATGGTCGGTGATTAATGAATCGAATTAATTGCATATTAATTGCATTATATATTTATAATTAGAAAACCTAATTGTAAAATGTACATATGCTTGAGCATAGTATTGTTATTGTTTAGTCTGTCTCAAGTCAGTCCGACCAGGGATAGAAAATGTACATGTTCCTCAACACATTACTCTGTGCTTACGGTTTGGGTTGAGTTTGACTGTGACTCTGTGGCTTTTTTTGCAGGGGAGGCAGACGGCTCGGCCTAGGTACTGGAGAACCAGGATTCTAATCCAGCGGGGTACTGGTTGTTCGTAGCCCTGGATATTGGTGATGATTATTGTCTCTAAAAGGCTGGCCACCATCAGCGCTAGAGTGACTAAGAAGAAAACGTCTGCAGAGAAAAAATTATGATTCTGAATGTGACTTTATATGCATTTTTATCAAAATCATATTATGAATATTATTCATGATATGATTAGATCAACTGTCTGTCAATCAGGGAACAGGTTGTTACAAAACCATATTTTAAGAGTTTACTCATGACGTAGTGTCTCATTTAAAAGTATCGCTCCTTTAACAACCTACAATACAGCAGGCTTGATAAAAGGGTTCATGGCAATTATATTATATCAGCCTTTTTATTTTAGGTCATACATTAACATAATTTGAAAGGGGGATTGTTTATTACTGATAATGGGTGTGCTGCTGCCAGTGTTCGGCAGCAAGTTATTCATGATCAACAAGAAGATGTAGGTGTAGCCTAAGATGAGGGGGTAGCATGAAGCTGGAAAGGTCCACTGTGATGAGGAAGCAGCTGGGAATGATGAGGTTGACCACATAGAGAAGTGGTCTACGTTGGATAATAATCTAAGGTGAGGAAAGAAGTGCATAAAGGTTCCATCTTAGATTATTAAAATTGTGGTCTTGCGTGTTTGTATGTCTTGGTACTAAATAATAGTACTTAGTAGCATTGTTTAGCATATTGTGTGTTCTTAGATGTTAGTAAAGCACTCAGAATGGCACTTCTGCTCTTCCTAGCTATTGTGCTGGCAACCTAGCAATTATGAAACTTGTTCTATTAGCCTTGCAATTATAAATGCTTGAAACCTGTTCTATTCTTATCTTTATGTACCACAGCGATATATTTCTGTCTCTCTTGACAAATGTGCTTATTGTAAATTGCTTTGGATAAAAGCATCAAGAAGAAGAAGATCTTTATTAATCCACACTTGTAATGGTCACACAACACACAGCAGGAAGTGGTGGCCGCCAAACACACACGGTGGCCCGCGGAAATTTGGCCTCTGCATTTAATCCATCCCTTTTGCTGCTCCTCCAGGGGCAGCCATTATGACGGCGCCCGGGGACCAACAACTCCAGGTTTTACATCCACATCTTGGTCAGGGACGTGGACAGGAGAGGCGATCTTCATATGTTTTTTTAATTGGGGTTCTTTACTCTGTAAGGAGACCCCCGCGGCGCACGGGGAGAAACTCCACACAGAAAGGCCGGGAGATCACCCACCTGGAGAAACCCACCTGGGCACCCCAGAATCAATAGCGCCCCAGGCGGGAATCGATCCCAGGACCTTCTTGCTGTGAGGCAGCAGTGCAAGCACTGTGCCACCGTGCCCCATTTGACCCCCCTCAGCCAAATGCCCTGAATGTAATTTCTTTCAAATGATTATGAAGTGGTTTTATCATAAACATTCATTATTAGTGATACAATATTTATTGTGATATGCGAGGGGGTGTGGTTAGCGTCGACAGGGGAGCGGATCCACAAAACACCTGTGATTGACACTGGATTTAACCAAGCAGATTCGGTTTTCTACAGAGTCCAAGGAGAAATCGGCCTTTTCCACTCCGTATGGGTTGTACCGATTTAAAACACTTCCGTTCGGGTTGTTCGGGGCCCCGGCCACATTCCAGCGTCTCATGGACCGGGTACTGTGCCCGCACGTGGAGTATGCGGCGGCCTACCTAGATGATGTTATCATCCATAGTGACACCTGGCCGCAGAATCTCCGCCGGGTGGTGGTGGTCCTTGAGTCGCTGAGGCAGGCGGGGCTCACCGCCAAAACCCTAAGAAGTGTGTAATTGGACGGAGGGAGGTACGGTATTTGGGGTACCACTTTGACAGCGAAAGAGTGCGTCCGCAGCTGGATAAAACTGATGTGGTAGCAGCCTGTCCGCGGCCCAAGACGAAAAAGTACGTGAGGGCGTTCTTCAGGATGGGCGGTTATAATAATAATACATAGGACTTATATAGCGCTTTTCTAGGTACTCAAAGACGGTTATTACAGGTGGTATATCCCCACCTTTGCAGAACTGACCAGCCCTTTGACGGACCTCACCCGGAAAGGTGCCTCATATCCGGTCCAGTGGACAGAGCAATGTCAAATGGCGTAAAAAAGCCTCTGTGTGGGCAGCCGTTCCTATTCACGCCTAACGTTACAGACCGACGCGTCGAACAGGGAGCTGGGCGCCGTCTTATCCCGCTTCGCAAGTTCGGCTGAGGTACAGCACAGTAGACAAAGAGTGCCTCGCCATTAAGTGGGTGGTCGACGCCCTGCGCTACTACCTCCTGGGGCTCGCCTTCACCATCTGTTCGGACCACGCGCACAAGATGAAGGACACTAACCCCTGCATCACAAGGTGGTATCAGGCACTACAGCCATACAATTTGAAGGTGGTCCACAGGCCGGCGGCGCAGATGGTCGTGGAAGACTTTCTCTCCCACCTCCCATAGGCTAGGGCAGGGGGAGTGGGGGGGGGGGGACTGAGGCCGGGACAGGCCAGGCCCCGGCTTCAGTCGGGTAGTGGGGATATGTGATATAAGGGGCTGTTGGTTAGCGTCAACAGGTTGAAGACAAGGGGAGCGAGTGGCCAAAACAGCTGTCATTGACGCAGCTGTGGGCGATAAGGTATTTATTGACATCAGTGTGCCACTCCCTACAGCAAGGAGGCTGGGTACGAACGGCACGGGGGAACTCCGCCACGACCCCAAAGCCGAACCTGCCATATTGTTCATTCTAATTTATGTTTAGAATGAACATGAGCGACTTCTGTTGATGATTAAAATTCTTGGATTATTTGTCAGAAGACTCAAACAAGACACGGAAGTGGCATTGTGGCAAAAAGGACTTTGCTACATTGATTTACATTTACATTTACATTTAGTGCATTTATCCAAAGCGACTTTGCAAAGACTACATTTGTTGATTTACTTGGTTAGATCAATCGTTTCATAGTTTTCATGCACAATGACATACACAGAAGACAAATGGGCTAATGTTAGCATTTGTGTACACGTGTTTATTATATAATAAAAAAATTATATTTGCAATTATTTTTATGAAACACTCAAACAACAAATAACAGCACTTACGTTATATACTACATCCTGGTGAACTCCTTCATTTGAATCAAACGGTTGCTATACGTGATGTGATGTTTATAAGCATCCATTGTCCTTCTGTCTGTAAGTCATGTCTGGTCTCTGCCAGAATCTCCTCTGCTGTGCGGCCCTCAACCATGCGTATAACTGTATCTGAAAAACAAAGATTAGCCAATGTTTTTGTGTGAACGTATGTAAAAGTGTTCTGTTGTGCATCCATTATTTTGTTAGTTAATTCAGCCATAGTTACCATCGTGTATGAAGGATCCAAAAGACAATGTTGCAGTTCTGGGTGTCAAAAGGGAAAATTAAAATTCCTAAATTGCAGGAGCTCACCACCATGACTGGTTTATCATCATATACATGACCCTTGTTGTCTACAAAGACATATGGAGTGGTGGGGGAACTGTCCTCATCCATGCTGCAATAAAGCATTATATAATATCATTAGTCTACCGGAGAATAAGAGTTGCAAATGATGATGATGATCAATCTGTTGATATTTAATTTCATGCATCCGTTTCAAACATAAAACACATACTGTACATCATGTCAGAGGAAATTAAGTCACCTAAGGAATTGCTCTTTTTTGTATAAAGTATCAATTAATACAATTGTTTATACATTTTATAACCCTCAGATCTACTCAAAATCTATGCTCAGATATATTAGCAGTCAAAACGGAAAGTTACATGAGTAACCCAGGTTCTCTGAGTGGATCTCTCCACCTGACCCCCCGGGCGCAGCTGACGTGGTTACTCTTTAAGACACATCCCTGTGGTGGCCATCCACTGATTTGCAACACGTGGTTATATAAACACCATGCGTACGTGGCCACTCCAGTTAACCTTCATTGGAGCGCGTTTCAGAGCAGCTTTTAGCTGGAGAGATAGTCTCTCCACTCAGAGAACCTGGGTTACTCATGTAACCTTCCATTCTCTATTGTGTCAAGACTATCTCTCCACCCTACATATTCCATATGTTCAAGGACATATACTGTATGTAGGTGAGACACACCACAAGGAAACCAAGCAGACTAGGCTGCTCCTGCAGGAGCCTGAAATGGCAGTTGAGTTCCAATGAGTCGTCACTGCCACTAGAGTACTCATCCATGTGTTCAGACTAACAATTTACAAACTATGTACACACCCATGGCCTTTGGCGCAAGATGCCACCGAGGCTTAACTGGCCTAGCGGAAGGCCACTTAGCCTGCCAGGTTGCGAGGCTAGCTGTGAAAGAAAAATACATCACTTTGAGCCAAGGTCCCTTCTTGTAAGAACCTTGGTCCCCGAGGCATGGTATGTCAGGCCATGTCCGGCTGCATTGAGCCCAGCACATGCTCAGTGAATGGGGTCCCAGCTGCCATGTTCATGCAGTAGATCTGATAAAGGTGGTCAACCAAGAGGCCACTGAACACATCTCTGATAGAGGAGCACCTCCCCATAAGGCCCATGAGGTTGTGAGGCCCCGGTGGAATGTGCATGGCTCTTACTCGGGACGGCTTTTCCTGCTTTCTTATATGCTTGTTGGATTGCATCCACAACCCAATTAGAGAGACTAGTCTTGGGACTAGTTGCTCATGGTAGTTAGGTTTGTAACAGACAAAGAGCTGGTCTGTTGTCATGTGGGCACAACAGTGACTGCTGACGCAACCTGAGGAGGGTGGAAGGGGTGCAGTTCAATAGACTGCCGTGGGATTCAGACCAGAACTTAGTGCAGGGTTCAGGCGCAGCACCACCCCAGCATTGACGAGAAAGAAGCGGCAGAATTCCACATCTCTCGCTCTCCCATTCATTTAGCCAACACAATTGCTAACAAGAACACTGACTTGAGAGAAAGCCATTTCAGCTCAACTGTTTCCAGGGGCTCGTGCTGCAAGGCTGACAGCACACCTCCGAATCCCATGGGGGGATAGCTGGCCTTCTGTGATAGGTAGCAATCCTACGAGCACCTTCAAAGACTGAGCAATACGTTTGCAACAACCCTCTGCCAGTTTCCGGGGCCCAACAAGGGCTGCCTTTATGGCTCCCAGCATTCTCCTCAAAGTCCCTTATCCAACATTTCATGGAGGATGTCATGGGCGATGCAGGAGAGGGGATCCACCTGTCCTGTGTTGCACCGATGATTGAAACACTCCCCAACGATAGGAAATATGCGGCCCTCGTTGATGGAGCCCGGCCTCATTGCAAAATGCTAACAATGGACTAGGGTAACCCCATGGCTAGAAATTTGGCCCTCTCAGGGGCCAGGCCCAAAGCCTGAGACCCTGGGGAAAGGGATGAAAAAGAGTCCCATGGGCCTGGGAAAGGAGGTCCCACTGAACAGGCAGCTCCAAGGGGCGTCCTCGAAAGAGGGGTACAATTGTTCAGAACCAGATCATCTGGGGCCCACCAAGGATGTGACTCACCTCTTTCCAACTGGAATCTCTGTCGGAGTAGGTGCAGGAGGAAGAAGGGAGGGAATGCGTACAGGAGGCTTTTTGGCCACTGATGTTGGCATTGCATCCGTGCCCAAGGGAGGATCATCTCCCCATATGGAGAAAAAGAGGGGACAGTGAGCTGTCTCCCTGAAGGCGAAGAGATCGGCTATCGCGTACCAAAGCGGTCCCAGATTCCACTTACAACCTTCGGATGCAGCCTCCATTCTCGATTATCCATTCTGTGGATCAGCACCCCCCCACACACACACACCCCCGGAGAGCTCATCCGCTGCAAGGTTCACCTGACCCGGCACATGCATCACCCTCAGGGAGTTGAAATATTGCACCAATCTGCAAAGGCAAGGGAAGCCCAGACCCCCCTGCCTGTTTAAATACTACCACTGTCCTGTCTCTTCTGACCAGCACATGGTGGTCCCTCAGCTCCCGCAGGAAGTGCGGAAGAGCTAGATAGATAGCCTGCAATTCCAGATGAATGATGTGCTGTGCTAGTCCTTGCCCTGGCCGCTGATGCCTTTGCCTCGTTGATCTCCCCAGCCTACCAGGGAGGTGTCGGATGACACCAGCTGGCGACGCAACACCGGCCCTAGTGATTTGCCCTGTGTT
>PIJE02006791.1:0-14223 GCA_002895965.2 Coryphaenoides rupestris | reverse complement strand
CTCCAGAAGGTGGTGGCCTCTCGCGGAAGAAATGAATTTATGCCAGAGGCATGTACAAGGGCACTTTGTCTCCCCTTCTTCTCATCCTGAAACATTTTTGGAATGTCAGACCAAAGAGCTCCTCCCCGAGAGCCACTGCCCTGAACCCGGCGTAACCACACCTATAAATCACTCATCTGCGATCCAGTGAGGCGGGAGGGGAGGAGGGGAGTCGGACGTTTCTCGCGCTCCCTCCTCTCTTTTCTTCCAACCATTTATTTAATTAGTTTTGGCGCGATACACGAGACAATATAAGACGCGAACTCATTTATGGATTGAAACCGAATAGCATGCATTTATGAATGTGAACTATTTGGTGTTTTATCCACTGTGCGCGTCTCATCACTTGAACTCCACACAGAACGAGAGAGAGACGCGCGCAGCAGCAGGAAGAGAGAGAGCATTTGAGTCAGTGTGTGGTGTTTGTGTTTTAAATGACAGGTGTTGCTAACCCTCCTCTTCTGGTTCCGCCCGCAGTGACTGGCGAACGACACAAAAGAATCGCTCTAATTTCGATCACTCTAACCCATTCAACTACCTTATAATCTCGTTATCCTGAATGGCATAGCGAGATGTATGCCTTCTGGCCTCGTCCCCGTCTACGCGACACTGGGCTACTGAGCCCCACACCAAGGAGCTCGTCAGCTACAAGTCTAGGAGCATCTTCTATCTCCTCGTTCTTCACCGACTAATACCCCGTTTTTGCAGGTTCCAGGAACATTACTAGAGAGCAGAGCACGAGAACGTAGTATACTATCAGAGACGAGATCGAATAGCGAGCAGAGCACTAGAGAGAGAATCTGACAGAGTAGAAAAGAGGAGAGGAATGAGAGAGAGAATGCAAGAGGAGAGATGCAAGTAGAGAGAGATTGAGAGGAGAGAGAGAGAGAGAGAGAGAGAGAGAAGGAAAGAAGGAGAGAAGAGAGACATAGGGAACTGCGGAGCTGATTTGCAGATCATGTTTATTTATAGATACGATATAGAGATAGAGAGGGTGAGAGAACAGAGAAAGAAGAGCAGGATTAGAGGAGAATAAAAGACTTCACCTCACGGTGAGAGAACACACATCGAGACACACCTAGATTAGACAGACACACAGCTATTACAATACCGACCTTTATGCTCTTCACTGAGCTTTGCTAAGGCTACCAATAAGGATGGTTGTTTGCACACATGCGCATAGGGGCCTCTCTGTCCGAAACTATTTCAAGAGGGTCACAAGAGAGTTCGTATGTCGTGGATCTAAAAATCCGGAGGATTCTGGGGATACAATCAGGGTGGTCTGTGTTAGTAGCAGAGATGGTGTTTGTGTATGTGATGTGTGTGCCTCGTGATAGTCAGTCGATTGCCGCTATCTAGCATCGTGATCATCCAATAGCATCACATACATTTATACGCTTTTAAATTTTGAGCGAGGTCAACTAATGCTGAACTTTGTGTCAACCAAGACGAGAACGTTGCTAACACAGCCCGCACCTGATGGAGTCTGGTGGTGTAGTGGCTTCTTAAATGTATATATGAAATGATCATGTGTCTGTTTCATGGGACCACATATCATTTAAAGGTCTCTCTCTCTCTCTCTCTCTCATCCACTTCATCCACTCCTGTGGGATCTATGTCAGCAGGCTTTCCTCAGTAACTACTCATTCTCTCTCACGGCTCAACACCTTTGGCTCCCAGCATGGTGCCCAAGAGCAGCGTGCGCATATTATATTATTAACAGGGACTTATGACCTTCAACCATCTCATACCACTACGCCCATCGCTCGATGGGGGGGGCGAGGGGTATGACCGGGGGGGCCGCTGGGCAGAGCCGCGAGGAGCCGAAGGGCCCGCCCAAGAGCCGGGTGTGGGAAGTTTCCATGGTCGCCTTCTCCCCAGGCCTATCATCTGCGCGAAATTCCTACCACTGCTGGTGGGGTGGATTGCCCGTAGGGCGTGTCTGCCTCCAGCCGGGCGACAACAAAACAATATTATCCACCCAAGCATGCGTAGTGATTCTAGGCAAGAGGGCAGTACCCGGGGATCACTCCTCACCAATACGACGATCGTGGCGCTAGAAAACTGCCTTGTCGAGAGGTGAGAGAGCGCCCGGGAGGGCGCGGGCATACCTAATTGCCGCCGACTACCACCTTAATGCTTTGACTCGCTTCTCAGAATTCCACAGGAATAGAAAGGCCACGTCTTCTACTCTCCTCGACCCTTCCCTCCGTGTCCTGAGCTCTCCACCCTATCTCTCAGGCGAGCCAGGCACTGTTGGCGCCGAGGATAAACCATTTTCGGCCGCTGTACCACGATCTCATTCTTCGGTCACTTCCACCCATACATGCTTCGGTGACTATAGGTTGATGTGTGGAACGAAAAGGACCTGTAAAATGAAGAGAATTCAGGCCTCCTAGCTTCACAGCCCCTCTTCAACACACAACGGACCGGAGCTTACATGGCGCACCCGATTATATTTCTGCAGGCACCCTGGCATCCAATACGCGCTCTGTCCATCTCACCCTCCACTCTGTTGGCACATCCACACTTCGTGAAGCAAGGAACCGTCAGTGTGTAGTAAGAGTGTGTGTGATGTACTTGTGGCGTGCTTGCGTCATGTGATGTGCGATGGTGTATGATGACTGTGTGTGTGTGCATTCAATACAAATGCTTATTCACTCTCTCAACGTCGCAGGCAGCAAAACTGAACTCCAAACGCCGTTCACTTTCCGACGAGAAACCATGGCCTCAAGACTTGAGGTGCTGACTGCTCAATCCCGACTGCCTTTCACACTCGGTTGCTCTAGCACCACACACCGACCACCCAATCACCAAGCTCGCAGGTCGCAACGGTACTGACGATCGCCAACAGACAAGAGGAATCAGCGGAGCATCTCACTGGTCAAAGTATACAATGATGCTAACAGCAGGTCCCCAATACCGGAACACTCTCCTCACCCTCGTCTGCGCCTTGAGATTTCAGTCCTCATGAAGATACGACGAAACCAGAAATGGTAGAGACAGGCGCAACCTGGCGTGAGTCCCAACACCCACTGAGAAGTGGTTTGATCTTTTCTTGCCAGAAAAACCGAGACACGCAGCCATCCCACGATTGATTCCTAACAACGATCGAGAATCGACACTAACACATGGCCCCGGTACCTCCATACCCTGTAGTACCCCACAGAGCGACATGGGGAACGGTCCATCATAGCCGTCTCCAGGGCACCAAGCCACTGGTAGGACAGGAACAGGAAACGTCGCCAGTCCACCCCAGACAACCCTGGCAAGTAGTGGTGAAAGAGCTGGCCACTTGTGTCCATCGGGCCGGTGGACGTGGAATGCTAAGCTGTAATTTGTGTCGTCCGATAGGCTGAGTGTTCGGATCGTAGATCGTGGCCTGGAGCTCCCTTTTCGTAGCACCCTGAAAATTGTGTGATAAGTGCGTGTCCGGGGAGTGCGGGTATGGCAGTGTTGAAGCGCCCAAAATTGGAGTAACAGCTCCGTTCCGGTTCCGCCTCTTGTTGTTTTGAAATAGATGGTAACGCATCACCGCGTGTCTCGTGGACCAGTTGCCACAAGGCATGTAGGGAATCTGCTACCGACCTCCACTCGACAATGCGAACCTAGCGTGCCCCAGCCCTCAACCGACAGCCCGACAATCGTCCAAAAGCCTTTCACCATCATCAGGATGAATCTCATCACACCTGGTCGCCTTGCACACTGTATCAGAAGCTATATTACGACTAACTTCAGTGATACAAATCACCATATGCATCGGTCGTCTGAGGAGCCTTACAACCCCAAGTTCTATTAGAGTTACACCTGCCTCGCCATAACAACTATCGTTACAACAAAAAAACTATAGATAACTGCGAAGATACAATGCCCTGATATGATTACAAGTCGATCAGTGACCTTGGCCTAATTAAGTTCCACGAAACCAGGATTCGACGGCCTTATGGACCACACCACTATTCTCGAACTATGGTGTTTGTGATCAAGCCAGATCCATCCGAACTAAAGCTACAGCAGTCCAAAACAAGATATAAAACCACTGGTTCAGATCCGAGGTCACCTGGGGAATTCGCACAATCTTCCTCTGAGGAAAAACACTGTCAGCACTGTACGCTGAGGGAAGTGTGTTGTGTGGTGTGTGTGGTGTGTGTGTGTGGTGTGCTGTGGTGTGGTGTAAAAGCACCAATTGCTTCCAGTCTTTAATCTCATTAGCTCAGACTCACAAGTAGCTCCTTTATTAGAAAGGACGTGCTTGAATTATACATAACACAGGTTCTATATCCTGTGAGACCGAATACACACACAATCTCGACCACGCAGTCCCCTCCAACGCAGCGCCACCGCGCACATCATCACACTCATCACACACTACACAAGTACATAATGACCCGTTGCCACGTGCAACCCACTCATATAAAGCTACAACGATGCTTGTGCGTTGGCAAAGGCAATCACGATCTGCTGACATAGAAGTCTAGAGGCCCCTTGATGAGTAATACTCTCTATACTTCCAGGATGCCCATCCCAAGTACTCCCAAGAGAGGCCGAGTATGCTATGTTGGTGCCGGGTGAGGCAGCACATATCAAAACTGTCAGAAAGCATTTCCCCCAGTGACTTGCATCGAATGCAAGCGACCCTTTCTCGTATCTAACTCGGTAGAGAACACCCCAACAAACAACATAATGGCGGCCGACTCAGACCAAGGACCTAGGAGTAATCCCCACAGCCCAGCAGCCTGGCAGACCGTACCATCGAGCCCGCCAACTCACCGGAGAAAGTAGAGTTCAGCCTGAATGGGCGGGATGAATCGATCCGTCCTGTGAGTTCTTACCAACACAACCACACACACCACCACAAACTGTGCACGACGTTCCCTTTCCAGCTCCTCATCTGTATGTAGGCTATACATACTACCACGTTTGCCTATGAAAATTGTAGACGGCGTTTATCTGGAGGTAACATGAATAATGAGCCAACACAATGTGTCGTATGCTAATTTCTGTTGCAGCGAATGTATGGAAGACATAGCAAATGAAGAGGCAGAACACACGCTTTTCAGCTTGTACTCCCTGGGAGGAACCCACGCCTCTCCCAGCTGCGTTCCTCCTCTGATAATGAATCCTGTTTCGAGATGCGGGGACCCGGTGGTGGACCCCGGTGGCTGCAACTCGTATCAGATGAGAGGAGGACCTCATTGGTAATGAAGTCACTGGTTCGTGGTGCTTTGACCAGAGAACCGCATCAACCACGAAATCGAGATGGGCAATACATTTTTTTGGTCGATCTTGATTATTCACCTTCGGAATCTCATCTTATATGTTGTGTTTTATACGTGATGATGAGCGATTACTAGGCACATGTTGCGTATTGTATGATTGACGCGTGACAGATCAGCTCGAGAGTCGGTGTCCCTTGGTGCTATTGGTGGGTTGTTGTTGGTGCGTCTGATCACGCCCAACGAGGTTGTTGTGTGTGTAATGTTGTACTATAAGTGATCTGGACACGTTAGCCGTGTTGTTACACTCAACACGGAGCATAAGAGAAGGTGATGTGTAACGCAGCTAGTGTAGGTGGATTGTCACACTGTTGGACCGAGGATGTGGATATCGGATGGTTAGTGTCGTAGGATAGTGTATGTAGAATATGAAGCCTTCTGTGTACATGGGAACTTCGGGTTGTTCGGGTTTACGTCTAATAATAACTAACAAAGACCATGCGCATGGTGATAAACTGGACGCGTGTCAGCGCTACAGTGTGTTTGTGGTGTATGCCCCGTGGTGTGTTCTGATTCCGAAAGTAGTGCGTAGGAAACTAGGCATGCTGTGAGATCGTCTTGAATTTGAAGCTACCTGGATGGTAGTGCTGGTCATAGCGAGTATTAGACACCCATGTGCTGGACTGAACACATTGGGGGTGTGTGTGTGTGTGGTGTGTCGTGTGTGGTTGGTTCGTGAGCCATAAAATGGCTTGTCGTGTCGTAGCTCGACAGTGTGATCTGTGATAGTACAGCGGGGCCCAAACAGCATGTCGTTGAGCCCTGCATTAGGTGAGCCGTCAATTTGCTGCCATGTGCTCGTCGTATGTGTGAAGGAGATCGTTGTGTTGTGTGGTGGTCCGCGGGTGCGCACGCATGCTTGAGCGAGTGTGAGTGTAGATTGTGTCGTGTTAGCCTTGTGTGTGTGCAGTTTGCCGGTCATGCTGTGTGTGCTGTGTAGTTCGCAAAACTCGTGTCGGAAACGTAGTGATGGTGTGTGTGCCCTGCATGCTTCTGACGTGTGTGTGTTTTGTGTGTGGTGGTGTTGCCCGCATGGTTGACATGTGGGTGGTGTTGTGATGTCTATGTGTGTGGTGTTGACGTGTGTGTGTGTGTTGTCGCCTATGTGATGTAAGCTGGTGTTAAACGTGTAAGCAGCGATATGTGGACACATTCTGCAAATTGTCTTGATTGTTGTTGTCAATTGAATCATACGCACAGTGCGACCAAGAATGGAGCAATGGGTACATATGAATAAATCCACACTTTTCTCTCTCACCCCATGCCACTCTCCCTCTCTCATCCTCCTCTTCCTCTAACTTTGTCTGCCGCTCCATCCTCCTCCTCTTCTTTCAACATCGTTGAGCGTCCGCTGTGCATTTTCAGTTTTCAATTAATTTTCTTATCTCTTCCTTTTCCTGTCTTTTAAAAACTAAGTTGTCTTTCTAATTAATTGCTTCCATCATGTTGGCTCGTCTAAACTTGCCTCTCTCGATCCTTCTTCCTCCTTCCTCTTCATCCCTCTTCCTCTCCCCTCTCCTCACTTGCCTCCCCTCCTTCTTGTTGTTTGTTGCTTGCTTCAGTGAAACAGTGAACCTACAAACACACACACACACACATGCATGGTGCATACGCACAACATGAGCGCACACTTCAACTGGCAACTGGGCAACCTGTCAACTGCCTACCAAACCCATATTAGCATGTTTGTGGACAACGTGGAGAGAGTTTATTGCATGTTCCGTTTCCACTCAGCGCTGCACACTAGAAGCCCAAATATCCAGCAATGAATTCAAAAAGAATACTCGATGGCAGCAAGTTGAAAACCTAACTGCTTTTCAAGAGATCTAGAAACAAAACAGGCCCAGCAGCACACAGCCCCATTCATCCTGGCCAGGCTTTTATAAGCAAGACTGGGCAGGGGTATGGAGAGGCTCACAGAAGTTGATTCGCTGCATGCAAACATCTCTGTCTCTCTCTCACACCACAACACACACAGCACACACACACACACACACGACACACACACACACACACACACACACACAGCACAACAGAAGACAGACAACCAAGCAAAACCACACACATATAGACCACCAAATACTACAGTATATGACCACCCACATACAGCCAGATAACTTCCTAAACAGACCACACAACACAATGCTAGGCCACCCGAACTACAAACCGTGTGTGCGGGTGCAGCATGCATGTGTGCGGTGCTGGTTTGCTGCTATGAAACAGAACACATAGCTCCCCCTCCCTGCCTCACTCTAGATGAATTTGCTGGTTGATTTAACCCATGTATTTTCACAACCGCACACCAAGTAAAAACCCAGTGAGGGATAGCAGTGATTGCATCACCAGTTTCCAACAGCCGAAAGACTATAAGCACAGCTGGAAACAGCAAACAATTTAAAGAGTGTTTAACTCGCCTCTGATAACAGAAATGGTAAAAACGGAAAATGGCACAGAAACACAAACCAAACCAAAAGAACGCCTTGCATTCAGCCGACTATCTAGCGTTCCAAGTACTGAAAGGGGGAGAGGAAGCCGAAATAGGCCCTCCTCTCTCTGTCTCTCCTTCTCCTCTCCTCTCTCTCTCTCTCTCTCATAAAGTACAGCACCCTGGGACACTGGAGAGCAGTAAAGGCATAATTTATATTATATCTATTATACTGTCTGTATGCACCAACAACCACAGCAAATTCCTCGTATGTGAAAACTACTTGGCGAATAAAGCAATTCTGATTCTGATCTGATTCTGATTCTGATAATGCTCCTAGATCTAGCACTCGTCTATACAGCCTTGGTCTGAGAGCTGCAGGTCTCAACCAAGATGACACCGTGCGCTTGACACCGCTCAGAGGTACAGAGGGAGATTGCTACCGGTCCTCGCTGTACTCCAATGTCCCCCCGGCCGCAGAAAACCAAGATGGGATCTGTGGTGGGATGAAGTCATAGGAGTAGGACTAGTACAATCATCAATAAGACACACATAGTGTATTATTGATGATTGATTATTGCTTTAATACACTTTCAGTGATACTGAGTAAGAGACAGAGACAGAGAGAGAGACCCAGAGAGAGAGACCCAGAGAGAGAGAGAGAGAGAGAGAGAGAGAGAGAGAGAAGAGAGAGAGTCAAGGAGAATCAACAGTCATTCTGAGAGACCCCAGTCAGGAGGCGGAGATACTAACCTTGTAGAAAGGAACAGTCAACACAGGAGACAGCGGCGTCATGATGAGGTCAGGCCACGGCTAACATGACGCCTCATTTAAATCCCATGCTAGCTCTCCTGCAATTAAAAAAGCTAATAATAAAACGAAAGGATACGGGAAGAAGAAAAAAGGGCTGTGCTCTTGGTTTTCAGGGAGTATTTTCATCTCGGCCGTTTGGCTTTTATATTTATGTCTGTATGCCATGATATTGTCCAACGCAATTTGGGTGGGTGGTTTATGGTTGGCTCACGAGCAGTACCCAGAAACTCACCATTCAGCAGTTGACTTGCCAATGTGATCCACAACATAATCCGCCCCCCCCCCGCCCCCTATGTCAAAACACCCAACGGGAAATGATTACACACCTGAAGCATATAAATACACAGGGATTACTGGGTGTTTACATGCAGAAAAAGACTCCTTGTCAAGCGTGAAAGGGAAGTTTGCAGTTCATTTCATACATCCACAACACACATATCACCCCCACCCTTCACTGGCTCCAGAATCTCCTACTAAATCTTCCTCCTCACCTACAACTCCCTCCACGCCTTGTCTCCAGCACCCACCAGGGGTCTCATTTATAAAACATTGCATAGGATCCATACTAAAAGTCACCGAATGGCCAAAAGCCAAAAATAAAAATCATGCACACCGGCAGTCGATTTTCCCTTTATAAATCACAGTCCATGTGGAAATGTGCACACGTGGACACGCCTCATATCCCGCCATGTACCTGCCCACATTCTACCATAAATGGACAATGCAAAGCACCATATGAATATCAATGCATTAAAATAACCAATAAGAAAAGAGAGCAAGATGACGCCAAAGAGACAATAATCTATCAGATGACCGCGGCGAGGTGATGAGAAGTCAGCGGTATCTCCGCTCTGTGAGCCTGACAGATTGAAACTTTAGGACAGCAGTCATATTCACTACTGCGACTTTACTCCCACAATACGACCACTACAGTCGTACTTGGTGCTATATGCACAGCAAATTAGACATCATTTTACAATTTTCACACAAATAGTTGTCTATGGCTATTTGTATGTGATGATGAGGTTTCTATAGATGAGGATAATTTCACCAGTTACCGTGCTGTGTGTTAATAAAAGTCGATCACACAACATCACATCTATAGCGTCCTGAGACACACACACACACACACACACACACACACACACACACACACACACACACACCACACACAACACACACACACACACACACACACACACACACACACACACACACACACACACACACACACACACACACCCCAACCTGTGGACTTTTGGGGTGTGGCAGCACCCACCCTCTGGAACTCCGTCTCGTGTGTCCAAAACACTGGGTCTTTGGACATTTTAAAATCAACTAAAAACGCATCTGTTCACCAAGGTCCGTGGTCTCTGGGTAATTTCTGCCATCCTCTGCAGTTATTAGTTTGAGTTCCTATATTACTTTGCTTTGTCTGCTGTGTCCTTGGGTCTCATGAAAAGCTCCATAAAAATAAAAATTAATTCTGGCGCTGCCTGAAAGCCGTTTTACAAAAAGATAGAGTAAAATCAACAGCAATAAAGGAAAATCAATTAGAGTGTGAAGGTTTTTCCTCTTGTAACTGAAAGAGGTACAATGCAGCATCACAAAAAACAGTACGTCCCAGCACAGTGAGCCAAGGGTTTAAATCAGTCATCTGAAACACACACACACACACACACACACACACACACACACACACACACACACACACACACACACACACACACACACACACAACCTAATAACATCACTAATAACAAGCCACTTATAGTCTGGAGAGACGGAATCACAAAAAGCTGTGTGCTGCACTGTTGCACAGATAAATTGACATAACCCTATTTGGACACTTTGTCCGTAACACATGTCCGTAAATCTTTCTATAGTTATCCAATGGTAACCCACAATATAACTATATTTAATAAAGTACAGTACTGCCATTTGTGGGCTGTTCATGTAATGACACGAGTCATTGTCATTTTGTCCATGCGAGCACAACAATCTTGTTTTAAGTAAATTCAACAGGGCCTTAAGGGCCTCAGTTGATTTGGTCCGAATCAGTGGCTCACAATGTTGCACTTTCACTCTGGTTCGGTTTGTATTTTCACGGTGAGATTTAAAAGCCGACCAAAATTAGTGAACAAACACCAATGCGTGAGCAAACTACGTTGCAATTGAGCAGAAAAGGTTCTCATCTCAAAGGGAGGAGCTACAGTGAGGCCCAGTTCTCTGACTCACTACCAGATGAGCCGAACCTCTTCTATGCTCGCTTTGAGACGGACAGCCATCCCCCTACAGTAGTTACCTGAGTAGCAAGCCAATGGGTGGCCTACATTAAGACAACATACAGACCGCAGGCCAGGTAAGGCCCTCAGCTATCAGCAAGCTAGGGGTGGTCTTCAGTGACACCTCTCCCTCAGCCTGTCTGTTCCCCCCACCTGCTTCAAGAGGACAACCGTTGTCACCTGCATGAGCTAACACTACCCTTCTGTAGCATTGACCTGAACCATTATGAAGCACTTTGAGGGGCTAGTCCAATCAGTCATCTTCCACCTTAGACCCTACACAGTTTTGCACACCGCCTCTCTCCCACCTGGACAAAGGGAACACATATGTGAGGATGCTGGTTATAGACTTCAGCTCAGCATTAAATGCCATCATCCCCTCCACACCTGTCTCCAAGCTTGTGGACCTGCGACTAAACACCTCCCCATGTAGATGGATCTCTGAGTTTCTTGCCGGGGGGGGACCCCAGGTGGTGAGGATCGCATGAGTGCCCCACCTCAGCGGTGATCACCGACACAGACACATCCAAGGGCTGTGTGCTCAGCCTCCTGACGTTCTCCCTGTTCACATATGACTGTGTGGCATTGTGGGCCTCATCACTGGCACTGGACACCTGGTTACCTGGTCTGCCCACACAGACAAGCTGGTCAAATCAGCTCGGAAACGTCTATTTTTCCTGAGGAGATTGAGGAAGTTTGGTATGGACCCTGTCATCCTCACAAACTTTCTGACATGAGCATTCTGAGCCGTGTGGACCATGAGGTCTTACGCAGGGTCGTCAACACTGCAGAACACATCACTGGCAGAGAGCTCCCAGCCCTACAGGACACCTACCACACATGCTGCCTCAGGGAAGCTCTCAGGATTATTAAGGACTCCCACCGACCAGCACATACACTTTTCTCTGTGCTGCCGTCTGGCAGGCATATCTGGCAGCATCCAGTCTCACCCCTGCAGACTGAAGGACACTTTCTGTCCTAGAGCCATCAGGCGTCTCAACAGTCGCGTGATTTATTACATTCAGATTAAAGTTACATGTCACTTTACAACCTTATTAACCCAAATAATGTAAAAAATTATATTCTACCATAATTGCCTCTTACTTTGTCTTTTGGATTTGCACAAAATTTGATTGGAGTATATTCATGGATATATATATTTTTTGGTGTGGCATATTTAATCTTCCCTGTAAATAAGTAGTTGCCAGTGACTTTGAGAGCTTAAGTCTACTGGGAAAAAACAACAAACATGGAAACCATATCAAACACCTAGACGTGGGCCTGAACACGGCAACACTCGGAAGTAAATGTGAACGATGTTTTTTTAAGATATATTCCACTCAAGCTTTATTTCATATCTCTGTTTGAGTAATAATAACGATTGCTCGCTGATTTGCTTTCATCTCTGCAATCATGCACTCAGCACTGTCTGATCACCGCTGGTTCTTATCGGATCCTTATCGGTTATTACACATAATGTCAAACCGACCCGGGACTGCAGTAACAGAATGGTAGCTGACCGGGACCCGATAAAACGTGGATCCATCATGCCCCAACCTCTACAGGTCTTGGGTCTTTGGGTTCCGGTGTACCTGTGAAGACCTCTAAGACCTACTAAATTGGAAACGTGTCATAGTCAGTATAACAAGTTTCAAGTTTCAAGTGTTTTATTGTCACTTCACAGTTTACACAAGTATAAGCAGTGAGTGAAATTCTTACGTGCAAAACGCCCGACAGCCAACCGCAGTTATAAAAGAATACAAATAGAAATAGAAATAGAATAGAAAACTATATTAACAAGTTACAAAAAATCTAAACAAAGAAACTGTATAAGATAAAATAAAGTATACAAAAAATATGAAGGGGAGCAATACAAATATAAATCAATGTAATAAAATATACATTGTTATATTTTGACATTCACAGAATGTCACAGAATACTTCCTCAGACAGTCACACTAGAACACACTAGAACAACACTAGCACCAGCAATTAGCACCCGGACTAGCACCAGCAGTAACACTAGCACTAGCAGTAACACTAGCACTAGCACTAATAATAATAATAATAATAATACATTTTATTTGTAGTGCACTTTACATTTAAAAAAAAAACCCTCAAAGTGCTACAGATTGAAAAGCAAGAAAGTGCTAAAAACTAAGTATAAAAATCTAGCAGAAGGCTCTGGAGAAAAGGTAGGTTTTCAGGCCTCGTTTAAAAGCATCCACAGTCTGTGGTGCCCTCAGGTAGTCGGGGAGAGCATTCCACAGGCTGGGAGCGGCTGAGCAGAATGCCCGATCCCCCATGGTGCGGAGCTTGGTCCTGGGGGGTTTGATGAGGTTGGTGGTTGCAGAGCGGAGGGTACGTGAGGAGGTCTGAGGGGTAAGGAGTTCCTTGAGGTAGCGGGGGGCATTTCCGTGTATGCACTGGTGGGTGAGGAGGGAGACCTTGAAACTCAATCCTAAGTGAGACGGGGAGCCAGTGAAGTGATTTGAGGATGGGGGTGATGTGATCATATTTGCGCACCCTCATCAGGATCCTAGCAGCGCTTGTTTGGACATACTGGAGTTCCGTAGGCTAGTTAACTAGGGGATCCCGGATGAGGAGTGCATTACAGTAGTCGAGCCTTGGAGGAGAAAAGGCGTGGACAGCTCTCTGCATCTGCCCAGGTTGAGGTGACGGAGTTTGGCGATGTTCCTGAGGGTAGAAGGACGTTTTACACAGGTGTTTGAGTGTGAGTCTCGAAGTGTGAGTGCTAGGTCCATTCTAACACCCAGGTTGTGACTGCATGGTGAGGGGCACTGATCTGGCCAGAGAAGGTTGATGCTGGTTATGGCTGGCTGACCCGGACCTGGTGTTGGACCGCCGACTAGGATGGCTTCAGTCTTGGAGCTGTTCAGCTGTAGGAAGTTGAGCTTCATCCACGCCTCTATCTCCTCCAGGCAGGTGGTCAGTGTGGATAATGGCAGGAGTGCAGATGGGGTGGGGTCTGTTCTAAGGTAAAGCTGTGTGTCATCAGCATAACAATGGAAAGATATTCCATGTCTGCTGATGACACAGCCAAGGGGAAGCATGTAAAGTGTGAACAGAGTGGGGCCCAGGACCGAACCCTGGGGGACACCGCAGGTGACGTTGTGGGTGTGGGATTTTGCCTTTCCCAGGGCGACGTGCTCAGTTCTGCCAGTGAGGTATGAAGTGAACCAGTTGTGGACAGTGTCGGAAAGGCCAATGGTGGAGTGCAGACGGTGAAGGAGGATGTTGTGGTCCACGGTGTCGAATGCTGCTGTTAGATCCAGGAGGATGAGGATGGATGGGGAGCCAGTGTCTGCTGTAATCAGGAGGTCGTTGGTGACCCTGACCAGAGCCGTTTCCGTGCTGTGGCCAG
>PIJE02006790.1:0-14225 GCA_002895965.2 Coryphaenoides rupestris | reverse complement strand
GACATTGACCGCCTCAAACCAGCTCACTTGGACGTGGCTAGGCCCATTGAATTGGCCCAGCCCCCACGACGTGGACGACCTCCAGCTCTGCCCCCACCCCCGGCTCCCCTCCCTCCCAAAACTCCCACACTCCATGCCCCACACCCGTGTCATGGCGGGACACCTGCCGCAGTTGTGTCTCCTCGACCTCCTGTACGGCACAGCCGTTGTGGCCGGTTAATACGTCCACCTCCCCGATGACTGTTTTTTTCTTCTGATATGGTGAATTCTGGGGGGACGTGTGTAGTGAATGTGACATAATTCACCCTTGTTCTCTAGTGTGGTTCTACACACTGTTATTTCATGCAGTTGTTTAATGTTATGTGTTATGCATGCAAGTTTGACTGTTTCGGGATCGTGGTCCCTTTAACTAATCTGTGTGTGTGATGACGTGGAGCCCCATGCTTGTTTTGGGTTCCGGGACAGCGCTATTTTGAGAGTTCAAGTTTTCCTATTCAAATTAAACTCAACGTGAGAAATTGTGTCTTGCTTTTTAATGCAATTTCCACAGGGTAATAATAAAGACAATTTTTCTGTTGGCATTTTGGGCCGGTTCTGTGCTCTCCCCGCCTATATACCGCCTCCAAATACCACCGGCATGTTTAATTCATACCACCCCTGTTGGGAGTTGTGGATGTATTAATCTTGTGGGCCAGTAACTTTCCACTCTGCTGTGTGGCCTACGTGACTAGTTAGCTGTTTGGCCTACGTGACTAGTTAGCTTCACTGCCCCTGGAGGCCTCTGAGACGCACTCGCAAGTGTTGTTGTGGGAACATGTTGCCTCTTCTATCGGGACTGGCTGTCTGGCGGAGGGAACGGGAAGGTCTCAATGTGAGACCTTGCTGTCCCTGCTTCCTGGTCTGTTGCATGGAGACCCACATCTCCATGTGGGTCACGTGAGGCCGTGGTATCCCTGCTTCAAGTTAACTGTCTGTCTGTCTGTTACATATCCACGTGGGGCCTGGTGTCCTGGCGTCTCCGGATTGGCTGTCTGGGGGGTGGGGACGGAAGGGTCTCCATGGACGACCTTGTTGTCCCTGCTCCCTGAATGGCTGTCTTAGAGGCGTTTCCATGTCTGCTTCCCTCTATGATTTGTTGTGTCTATATGTAAATGTTCCTCTTCTTCTCCCATGCAAACTGTATATATGCTCTATGTCTCTAAATAAACTTTGAATCATTCAGAGTGATACTGCCTTGTGTCACATTGATTCCCGAGCTTGCTGCTTTGCTACGGATAATCCAGAACCTGAACCAGAACCCGAACTCCAGCCACAATAGATGACCACTCGAAACTGCGCATAACAACCCCCAACCCCCAACCGCAGTCATCGATGATCTACGGGGATCGCGCGGAGAACGGCAAATCATATTTATCTCTCCGTCATAAAATGCCATGATTGTTTCCCCCCGCCCTCCGTTTGATTCCATCGGCGGGATCCTCAAAGCGGAGAGACGAGGCGGGATCGGAGCCAACAGGTTTGCAGAGTAAACACATCGGGAAGCAGCCGTGACATGGCGAGGAGGCTGCTGTACGAGGCTGTCTGCCAAATGATGGTCTTTGCAGGAAATATATCATCAACCTCCGTCTCCTCCGCATATATACAGTATATATAAATTGTTTTTTGATGAGGTAACGTTGAGGCAGTGAGGTAGTACACATTACTCGAGACATACAGACAAAGACTTTGGAGAAACCTCAGATAAAGAGGGAGATAGACAGAGAAAGCGAAGAGGACACAGACTATCTCTAAAGTCGTCGTATACGCTAGCATATCCGGTAGGTTTGTCGACATTACATGGCAATGGTTATGCTATTGTAATGCCTTTTTAGATGCACTTTGCAACGAACCAGATCTCTGTGGGTTAAAAGTAAGGAGTGTGAAAGCGGTCAGTTGGTCTCTACTGAGCCTCTGGGCTGGGAGATAACATCTGACCAGTGTTCCTGCAGCTCTGACTGCAGTTTCCCCTCACTGCAACCCTTCAAAGAAGCCTTGTTGATGGGAAGTCCATGGGAAGAAGTGATCATTCCCAAACTACTTTCAGGAGTCCTATTCTTTTTTGTGCAAGGGAATCTGGACGTTGCCATAAAAACCAAAATCAAACAAAACAAAAGATAAAAAAAACAAAGATTTTTTTTGGTAATTTGTTTGTTCCTCAGGATTGGCATTTTGAAGGTCAGCCTACAGTATATGCAGGCTTTAATATCTTACTCAGGCCTTAACATCTAAACATGGCAACCTGACCGCAGATCCAGCAATGCCAGCACAAGCTCAACTTTTATCGCCGGGTTACAACCCCCAACACCCACCGCCCCCCCCCACCCCCTTCCCCCCTGCACACCCCCCACTCAACCGGCGAAGACGGAAGAATGAAATGCCATGAATGAAGATGATAGTGTTGTCAAGGACAGGACACAGAGCCCCTGGTGTTGTGGGTGTAACATGGCAGAACCACAGCGCTGTGCCACGGTTATTAGAGGGACGTAATAGGAAATATAAAAGTCCTGCCATGACCAATGGTGAGTGCCAGGCCAGCTGTAGCGGCGCTGCGGTCGTAACGCTCGCTCCCGCCAACAACATTCTCTCCAGACGGGCCGTTATTTACGAGCTGTCATGCTAGTATCAGATAAGCAGATTTACCATTCTGTACGTGTGTGTGTGTGTGTGTGTGTGTGACGTGTGTGTGTGTGTGCGTGTGTGTGTACGTGTGTGTGTGTGTGTGTGTGTGTGTAAATGTGTGTGTGTACATGTATGTGTGCATGCATTGTGTACGTGTGTGTACGGTGTGGAGTTAAGTGTCTGCCCACCAGAGGTCAGGGGTCTGACCCGAGTGTCCGGGAATGTCTGCCTCGGCCTCATCTTTCACTCTCTCTCGCTCTCGCTCGCTATCTATCTATCTCTCTCTATATATACATATATACTGTATGTGCATGTATCTATCCCTCTCTCATCTATCTATCTATATTTCTTCATCTCTCTCCCTCTCTCTCTCTCTCTATCTCTCTCTATCAATTGAATTCAATTTCAATTTTTTCAATTTAAAGAGCTTTATTGGCATGGGAAACGTACATTTACATTGCCAAAGCGAGTGGTAAATAAAAAGTATACTTATAAAGAACTAAATATATACAGTAAAAGTAAAAATACTAAAATATAAAAATACTAAAATAAGATACAATAAAAAGGAAAAAAGAAATTAGAAGAAATGTAATCTAAATGTTTTTACCAAAAAAAAAGAAATAAAAAGATATACATATAAAATATATATATACAGTATATAATACAAAAATACAAATTAAAATAATGATGATAATAATAAAGTGGCATTGACAGGTGATTGACAGTCTTTATGGAGGTTGTATTCCGTTCGATGTCCTTTTCCTGTCGCAACAGCTTACAAATCTTGCTGCTGTGTTTGCTCATTCCTGTACCTCGCCCAACAGATATGGAGGTTTTTGGTTGTTTGTTAAGTTTTCAAAATTCTTTTGGGTGTTTGAGATCTGTGGGAAGTATGTATCTCTAATGTCTTGGTATAGGTGGCAGGTTGTTAGGAAGTGTAGCTCGGTTTCCACCTCCTGTTGGGTGCAGTGGGTACAGAGTCTGTCTTCTCTTGGTAGCCAGGTCTGCCGGTGGCGGCCTCTCTCCACGGCGAGGCTGTGCTCGCTGAGTCTGTATCTAGTCAAGGATGTCCTGAGTTTGGGATCGGTCACAGTGCTCAGGTATTCTGCCGTTGTGTATTGTCTGTTTAGGGCCAAATAGCATTCTAATTTACACAGTTTTTTGGTTGATTCTTTCCAGTGTGTGAGGTAGTTTTCTTTTTGTTTTCTTATAATATGGTTTATTCTAATGGGGTTTCTGTCTGGTGGCTCTGCTTGGTTTTGTGAATAGAGTCCCAGAACCAGCTGGCCGAGGGGGCATCGCTCTAGAGTCTCTCTGTGGATGAGGGCTTTGTTATCTCTCTCTCTTTATCTATCTATCTATCTATCTATCTATCTATCTATCTATCTATCTATCTCTCTCTATATATATGCATGTATCCTCTCTCATCGATCTATCTATATTTACACATCTCTCTCTCTCTCTCTCTCTCTCTCTCTCTCTCTCTCTCTCTCTCTCTCCCTCATATAGATATATGTATCTCTAATGCCTCTTATTCTTTCGCCCAATTCATCTCAACACAATCTCTCATGCGCTCTATGCCTCCCCTAGCTAGGAATGCCCAGGAAATAATGAATATTAAATTTACATCTCAAACCCGAATGATATTTCTCATCCCTCATCGGTGTGTGTGTGTGCGTGCGTGCGTGCGTGCGTGTGTGTGTGTGTGTGTGTGTGTGTGTGTGTGTGTGTGAGCGTGTGTGCCTCTCCTTTTGGAATAATTTGAATTCATTCTCCATTCAAAGTAAGTGCTGTCTCATCGAGAAGCCAATTGAGTTAATTTAAATTGGCCATTGTCCCACCGCCGGGGGAACATCAAAACCACCAATCAGGCTGAATGATTGTCATGGATTTCACATCTCTGGCTAACAGATGTGACTTAGCCAAACAAGTTAATAAATGGCCACAAGCTAATATAGTCAAAAGCACTTTATTGTAAACAGCGAACCCGCGACACAAGTTTGACAAACAGCTACGCAATATAAAATAGGCTTGGTGGAGCCTATCGCGGATTTTGGGTCATGCCAGTGGTTCATTTAGACCCTGCATACTCCACAGCATACCTCCACTACCTCAAGTGCCTTGAAGGGTATGTGCTCGTCCAATCTTTTATATATAAGATAAGATACGATAGAACTTTATTCATCCCGAAGGAAATTATTGAAAAATCCTGGGATAACGTGCACCTCCTCTTTGATGGCTCAGCGGCGGCGGCGCTTGGTTAGCATGATGTCGTGAGGCCGACCGCGGGATGGAACAGCACGAGAGGCTAGTGCAAAGAGCACAGAGATACGTACACTGCTGTGCGTGCGTGTGTATGCGTGCGTGCGTGTGTGTGTGTGCGTGTGCGTGTGTCTGTGTGTGTGCGTGTGTATGCTATTTAAAGTATGCTAGCATACGGTGACAATGTCGGGAGTTTCCACACTCACACACACACACACACACACACACACACACACACACACACACAGACACACAGACACACACAGACACACTGTCAAGTAGGGTTGATTCACCGGTGTCCAAAAAACCATGTGATGTTGTAAGAATGAAGGGTGAAGTGGGATTATTATAATCTATATGTATAATCATGATGTTGTTTCATGTTGTTTATCATAGTCAAGTAAGTGATGTGTTATGGTTTGATTGTTAGCGATCATATCTATGTCATGATGTGTTATGATTCATTTAGTAATAGTGAGTTTATCATATCCAAGTAATAATATGTTATGATATCTTATGGGTGGTTATAATCGACCATATCTATGCAATAATGTTATGATTCATTGATTGAGAAACATATGTATAACCATGTGTATCACCATTGGGTATATATTGCCAAGTGTATCGTATGTCTAGATAAGCACTAAGTTTAGTAGGGGTGTTGTTCTCCCAAGAAAACACTAGATCTTGGCACCAAGTCTTAAAGATCGGTTAGAGCATGCGCTAAGATAAGGAGGCCAGGTGGCTCTTCTCAAGGCCAGGGGCCCCAAGTAGATAAAACCCTTGTAACATGACCAGGGCAACATGACCTGGCTGCCACGCGCATGTAGTTATCTTCTGTAACCACCAGGTGGAGGCTCTACATTTAGGGGTTGTGGCGCAGTTACTATTGAACGTAGCCTCAAAGGTTGTAGTTCTTCTCTGTAACCACCAGGTGGAGGCTCTACATTTAGGGGTTGTGGCGCAGTTACTATTGAACGTAGCCTCAAAGGTTGTAGTTCTCCTCTGTAACCGCCAGGTGGAGGCTCTACGTTTAGGGGTTGTGGCGCAGTTACTATTGAACGTAGCCTCAAAGGTTGTAGTTCTCCCCTGTAACCACCAGGTGGAGGCTCTACATTTAGGGGTTGTGGCGCAGTTACTATTGAACGTTGAGGTCATCAGAGGGTATAAAAGGGCCAACAAGTGAATGTGCAAAAAGAATCATCGGAGCTCCTGAGGGGCGGACAGAAGGACGCCATCAGGATGAGGAAAAAGAAGCGCAAGAAATCTCCGGACATTTTTTATTTCCGAGACTCGGATTACTCTTGTTTAGTTTCTGGGGGTTTTTCGACGGTCCATCGAGGGGAGGATGTCTCCCGCAGTCCAAGAAGAGTGTGAAGTTTACCAGCGTTTGTTTTGACATATTCTCGGATTGGACCCAAGGAATTCTACAATGTGCACAACGGGAGGGGCTGGAGCCCCGAGTAGGCAGCAGCAGGTGCGCTCACCAACTAGCGAGATCCGGATAAGTTCATCAATATCGGACAGCGGGCTTGGCTCTGGCCTGTGGCAGATGGCCACGTTGACAACAACAAGAAGAACATTGAAGATATGAAGATGAAGACAATGCCGGCGCTACCGTTCTCACGACCAGTGGAAAGGTCCCTGATATTAACTCACGAGTAAACCCTGAAGAGAACTAATGTGCCAAAGTGTTGCACATACGTTGGTCTATCTACATGGGCACTGTCCATGTAGATAACGTAGGGAAGTCGGAAGTCTCTATGCCCCCTCGCATGATAAGATAACACCGGATTTATGTTGTGGATCGGAACAGTCTGAGAAGGTGGGAGAGAGCTTTCCCTTTTGGCCTTGTCGACTATCTATTGCAGCCTGCCATGTCTGGGCGGGAAAATTACTATAAAGCGTATGAACTCCTTTGTCTCGTTGGCTCCTTCGCTCTCAGACCCCACTGTTAGTGTGTCTGACTGAGAATAACCCATCAGCGCTGATATAATCAGCGCTGATATAATCAGCGCTGATGGGACGTTCTCAGTCAGACACAGTATCGATCCTTAATAAATGTTGTCTACTATACTGGTCTAAAATCCACTGGTGATGGAGTTGTTTCTTATTAGTTAACAGATTTCCACCACAATACACACACATGCAAGCATGCACACACACGCACGCACGCGCACACGCACACGCACACACACACACAGATAGATACACACTCTCACACACATAGATGCTCTCTTATAGATTGTAAAATATGTGCCATAAAAACACAGTAAATGCACATACGCACTGAAAACCGACGAATGCTTTGTTGTGTATCTCCTTTTTCATATAAGTAGATACACACACACGCACACATCATATCACCATATAAACGCATCTGCATTCATACAGGTAGAAACACTTTGCATGCACACACACAAACACACATATACATACACACACACATGCAGGGGCATGAATTGAGTAAAGAGTACACTGTCATAGACTCTGGGGGGGTGAGGGGGGGACTAATAAATTGAAATGTCTCCAATTTAGATGTGCATATCAAATATGCCCTTAAATTAAAAAGCAATTTGGCAATCAGACAACGTATAGCTCCGTATCCCTGGAAACGTGACTCATTAAGTTTCACAAACAACTTTCTGAGGGCACACTTAGCGCTGCTCTGTGTCTGTTTGATTACAGGCTCTGTGGTTACGGCTGTTGTGCTCGCAGGAAATAGACAAAGCATGTGACCCCTGTGACAGCCAATCATATGACACTTGGCAACGTGGCCCCGAAGCCGTGGTCACATCTTGCGGAGGAATTAACACAGCACTTTATCAACTATATGGAACTGATTAACTCCGGCGATGTAATCAATCCTGACACCCAGACGACCCATGATGACACGCAGGGGGGTGGCCCTGTGCATGGACCCTCCGCACGTGCATGTGTTTGCGTGTGTGTGTGTGTGTGTGTGTGTGTGTGTGTGTGTGTGTGCGCGTGTTTGTCCTCTCTACCACTCTCCCTTGTCCTCTCCCCTTTGTCTCACTTTCACCAAATCCATGGAGACTATATGCCTCACAGCAAGATCACCTTTTATTCTCTCTCTCTTTTTCTCTCTCTCTCTCTCATATTCATATTCACTCACACCCTTTTTTCTCTCCTCCACGCAAAAGCCTCAGTCACTCTCTTCTTACAGCCTCCCTCTCCTTATCTCCATCTCACTCTTTTTACCCTCTCCTGTCTCTCTTCTCCCTCAGACCCTGTCTCACTCTCACCCGCTTTTCTCTCGCTCCCGCCGGCCTCTCTCTTAAACCCGCTTACTTTCCCCTCATCATGCCATCTGCTCTCTCTTCCCCTCGGTCAAACTCACTCTCCCTGTATCTCTCCCCCTCCCTCCCTACCTCCCTCCCTCCCCCTCTCTCTCTCTCTCTCTCCTGTGAGATGGCTATGTCTCGCTCTCATCCTCTCATTCCTGGGGTAAGTGTGCTCTCTAGTGTTGTTTGTCGCTCAGGCACAGGGGGGGCTGTTGGGTACTGTATTTCTGTCATGATTCACTACTGCCATCCATGTGTGCTGAGAGATACACAACTTTACGTTTACGTTGACCGGGAAAAAAACGAGAACGAGCCATCGGGAACAAGGGCCAGCATACAAGATAAAAAGAGACGTTATGTAACCCAGAGGAGGGGAGGGGCCATGGGTTGTGTGGGGGGGGGGGCGGGGGGGGTGAATGAATGCAAGTGGTTTGAAGAGACAATAGTGTGGGACGGTTCATGAGTAAACAGCCGAGGAGTGGGACGCTTAACGTGCTGAAAGTGTCGAGAGTGGAGCCACGTGGAACACGCGACATATCACCCGCTCGCCCGTCCGACAAACACGAGGCACGCAGCTCTCTCCGCCGTCAAGTGTGCGAGTGGAGCCTTGACATGCTGACATGCCCACTCTCAGACTGTACAATCTGTGTATCGAATGAATGGCCATCACACCACACACACACACACACACACTCATAGCATCAGCTGTGTGTAAAAACGGCCGTGTGTCATGTTCCATCCGAACGCTATTCAGCGAAGACAGCTGCACTTGTGTCGAAAGTCAGTCTATCACCAGGTCTCTTTTATTCGACAGCTGTGCCACCGAGACTTGGTTCGTTCCTGTCTAGCTAGTTTGTTAAAATGTGGTATTATGCTATTTTGCTTTAGGTTATACATGTTTAACACTTGGGGAGCTTTAGTGGGCGAGGGGAGCGGGGTATTCGGTTTACTTGGGACCCTGTGAAAATGTGTGTCATGCACTCGGTCGCCTGCATATTCCTGCATGTTTTATGGACTGGCGGTAAGTTGGGTTGCAACCCCCAAAGGGAAGGTCCGGGCTTTGTAATTTAATTTGAGCCTTTCCATAAATTCACACTTGTTTCCCAGACCCATAGATACGGGTGGCAAATGATCTTTGGTATTTTAAAGTGACGGATGTAATTGAAAGTGCGCGTAAAGCACCAGCGAGAGGAAATATGGATCCTCGGGCATTTTCTTTTCCGGAGCCTCAGGACCCTTTCCATCACGGTTGCCATGACAAAAAGTAGATTGTGCGTCAACACCATACCACAGAATTAACGGCCTTTTGTGTCTCCACTTCAACGACGTGGCAATGAGCCGGCGGAAGTGGGGGGTGGGTGGCTGGACGGGTTAGTGTGCCCAGAAACTGCATTTTTTTTTTCCGATAAATGACTTTTTTTCTTTTTTTTCTTCCGCCATTAAATTACACTCCTCCGCACAAAAGAGTGGCCTATACCCTGCTTTGGAAAAAAAAGAGAAAGCAGTAATTTGAGTCAGCCTTGGAGCTGTCCTTAACTGACAAACACACCAGCGAGCACTCAAATGCTAAACTTGCAAATTCCAACGAGCATATTTGGAATGCGGCCGCTGTGTAGAATTCAGCCTGGATTTTTTTTTTTTCCTGTCTTACCCCCCATCGGGGTCCCAGTTGCCCCACCTGCAAGAGGAAGTGTTTTAAATAAAAGTTCATTAGGAGCAGTGGCGGCTCCTGAAGAAAATCTCAGGGGGGGCAATTTTTCTGATAATGATTGAGGTGACCCATTCAATAGGTGCATTAAGCAAGACAGTATCAATTTGTTGTTAGATGATTAACTCATACAGAGTCCTTCGTATGTCCACTAGATGGCAACTCCATAAACAATTTGTTGAAAATCCTCGGGTGTAGGACTTTCCCCCCTTTGTAGAAACCTGTTTAATTATTAAATTTGGTCTTGGAGGTCCTGATTGTTTTAATGCCAATTTGTCTGAATTGGATCGTCGACTAAAAGGAATTGCACACACTAGTAGCCATCTTGAAAGTAGCAAGTGACTTGATGGAAGATATCCCCTCCCTCTCTTTGCTCAGTTACGTATGACGCAAGCGCGTTAGGGCGAGTCCCAAAATCCTCATTCAAAATGCATTGGAGGCTCATTTTCCGCAAAAAAAAGAGTCAATGGGAGAATGCTTGGGCGATTTTCCACGTCAATGAAATCGCCCAGAGAGGCGGGACCATTTGAAACACGACTTGAATCTGACGATTCTGATTGGACAATGACAGATAATGTGTCTAGAACACTGATAACTACTTTTGCTGTGATAGAATTGGTTAGAAAATAAATCCTCTTTCTCCCAGTTGGTAGTGCGTCGCGCAAATCGCCCCTATACACCGTCCGCCCCTGATTAGGGGCCTGTTCACGCTGTCGGCACTGCCTTTTTACATTAAACCCTGTTTTTTTGGGGTGGGGGGACAAGTGGAGTGCTTTCAAATGTTGAGAATAGTTTTTGAGAACTGCATGTATGACTTGGGCCGCTTATCAGCTGACCAATCACAACAAGAAGAGGTGGGGGTACGTAGCAGGCATGCAGATGGCCACGTTGACAACAACAAGAAGAACATTGAAGATATGAAGATGAAGACAATGCCGGCGCTACCGTTCTCACGACCGGTGGAAAGGTCCCTGATATTAACTCACGAGTAAATATCAGGAACTACGACATACCCCAACATCAACCACAAAGAAGCCACAAAGGAAGCCATCATATTGAACTGACCAGCGTTGTCATGGAAACAAATCATCATCAAACAGTCCACTCACGGCAGCAATCTTCCTTCATAAAAGACGGACAGTGGGAGCACGGTCTAACGCTGCAGAATTGTATTTAATTTATTCATTTATTTTAAAAGTGGTTACCCAATGCATGGTCAAATTGTGTTTTTTTGGGGATGTCGAATGCAAGCGTCCAGCATCATGTTAAGGAATGAACTTAACCTCACTGCCACCAATTACAAGGAAAACCTGTTTGGAGATAAGTCGCTCCGCGGCGAGACCTGTGAGATAGCAGCGTGTAAATCGGACAGGCCAGAGTAGAAGAGGAGGGAGGTAGCAGAGAGGGAGAGCGAGAGAGAGAGAGAGGGAGGGGGGGGGGCGTATTCCTGACAAACAAAGGCCGCTTAATCAAGACATGCATCTCACCGCCACCCGCCACGCAGAGAGATGGAGAGGAGTGGAGGAGGACCACACGGCTGGAGAGGAGGATAAGTGGCCTCCTGTTCCTCATGAGGAGAAGGAAGACGGGGAGGTCTCGGGTCCGAGTTTAGGTTTGATGAGCAATTACCCCCCCCCCACCCCCCCCGGATGATCAGACAGCGATTGAAGTTGATTGGCTTCCTTGCTGGTGGGGGGTGGGCGGTTTAGGGGGGGCAGAGGGGTTCCGTGACCCCTTCTGACCCCTCCGGGCCACATAACCCATGTGACCCGGGGACCCTCGGTGCAACCCGAACACATCCGTCATGCCATCCAATCCACCCTTGTCCGACTTCAGAGTGCAGATGCTGTTTCCTCTCCTCCTCTCGCTCTCTCTTTCTCTCTCTCTCTCTCTCATCATCCACCACAGCAAGAAGCCACGGAATCGCTACACATACATGATTAAAGACACACACACACACTCTTGATCACTCTCTATGTCTGCCCTCACACACACTAAAGGCTGATCCGAACTTTGTTCTCGCACCTAGGGCCCCGCCCACAAAATGACGTCATTTTGTTCTCGCAGCCCTGGTTCAGGAGTTCTCGCAGCTTGTTCTCGACACATCATCCGGGCCGAACTTTGTTCTCGCGTCGTGTCCGAGAACTATTGTGTGATTGGTCAATTTGTGAAAGTGGTTTCCGGCGTGCTGCTGTGGGCGGGGCCTTTGAGTTCTGCACTTGAGTTCTCGTGGAGTATGAAATGTCCAGGGCTGCGAGAACTTTGTTCTTGTTCTTGCAGCCCTGGGTGCGAGAACAAAGTTCTCGCTTCTCGCGGAGTATGGAGCAGCCTTTACACACACACAAACTGTCTGACTGTCTTTTCTATCTGATCACCTCTTCCCCTAGTGGCCGTTTGAAGTCGTGCATTATTATTTTGTTAGCTCCTGGTCTTTGCTTAATTGATTGTCTTGGTCATGTGACCCAGCCAGGTCATAGTTCAGAGGCTCAGATCAGGAAATGTTTTCTGACATTACATGCGGTTAACTTGTATTTCCTTTGTTTGACAAGATCTTTCTCCAAGCTACTCACAGCAGTCTGAATCTCCTTTCTCCTTTGACTCAGTTGTAAGAGTGTTGTTCGTACTTTAAGAAGCCATGCAACAGCAGTCTTCAGTTTCATCCATCCTGCTTTGCTACAGATAATCCAGAACCTGAACCTGAACTCCAGCCACAATAGATGACCGCTCGAAACTGCGCATAACATTTACATTTACATTTACATTTAGGGCATTTGGCAGACGCTTTTATCCAAAGCGACTTACAAAGAGTACATTTGTTTGTTGAGAGAAGATACTTCAAAGCGGCGCACTCCACGGAGACGGCCCTGCTTGCAGTATCAGAGTCCCTTCGCGACGCCAGAAGCTCTTCCCTCTCATCCGTGCTCATCCTCCTTGACCTGTCCGCCGCTTTCGACACAGTGAACCACCAGATTCTCCTCTCCACCCTGGCAGAGCTTGGCATCACTGGAACTGCGTTATCCTGGTTCACCTCCTACCTGACAGATCGCACTTATCAGGTCACATGGAATGGCTCCCTGTCCAGACCCTGCACCCTTGACACCGGAGTACCCCAAGGCTCAGTACTGGGACCCCTTCTGTTTTCTTTATACATTAGATCTCTCGGCTCTGTAATCACATCCCACGGCTTCTCCTACCACTGCTATGCTGATGACACCCAACTGTTTCTCTCCTTCCCCCCCTCAGACACCCACATCGCAACACGCATCTCAAAATGCCTGGCCGACATCAGCAGATGGACGACCGCCAACCACCTGAAGCTCAACCTCGACAAGACTGAGCTTCTCTTCATACCGGGTAAAGACTGCCCTCAGATGGACCTGCTTGTCACCATCGAGGACATCGAAGTCTCCCCCGCACCCACGGCAAGGAACCTTGGCGTGGTACCGGATGACCGGCTGTCCTGCAACGGCAACATTACCTCTGTGGCCCGATCTTGTAGAATTGCTCTCTACAACATCCGCAAGATCCGGCCCTTCCTCACACGTGAAGCAGCGCAGATCCTGGTCCAAGCGCTCGTTATCACTCGTCTCGACTACTGCAACTCTCTCCTGGCTGGACTCCCCGCCTCAACAATCAAGCCCTTACAACGCATCCAGAACGCAGCAGCACGCCTCGTGTTCAACCTACCTAAATTCTCCCATGTAACCCCCCTCTTCCTCAACCTCCACTGGCTCCCGGTAATCGCTCGCATTCGATTCAAGACACTGGTACTGACTTTCATGGCTGTCAACAGAACCGCCCCTACCTACCTCCAAAAATTAGTCCGACCCTACGCCCCAGCCCGAGCACTCCGCTCGGCAACTTCTGCCAAACGACTGGTACCGCCTTCACTAAAAACAGCCAAACATCGCTCTTCCAAGTCCCAACTCTTCACGGTTCTGGCTCCGCAGTGGTGGAATGAGCTCCCGGCTCATGTCAGGACGGCCGAGTCGCTCGCCAGCTTCCGCAAGAGACTCAAGACCCACCTGTTCAGAGTTCACCTGGACTCTACATAACCCCCCCAGCACTAACCTGTGTGTTTATATGTCTTAACATTTATTAATGGCACTTAGCATTGTTGTTCGTTCTCAGATGTTGTATCATGCTTAGAATTGCACGCCTGCCCAGCTACTTATGCAGGCAACTTGGCAATTATGAAACTCGTTCTATTCGTCTCGTAAATAGGAATGCTCGAAAACAGCTCTATTCTTATCTTCAGGTACCACAGTGATATATTGCTGCCTCTCCTTCAA
>PIJE02006787.1:0-14236 GCA_002895965.2 Coryphaenoides rupestris | reverse complement strand
TCTTATGGTTACATTAATAAACCTATGTCTTATGGTTACATTAATAAACCTATGTCTTATGGTTACATTAATAAACCTATCGTCCCATTTGGCAATAAGAGCATGGAACACTAAAAAACGATATTTTTAGAATCATGTTTGACATGATAGAAATGACTAATGCACACTTCTAGTGCGGCCATGTTAACCATTGTTTTATGCCTATTTGTGGCTCGGTGCACCGCATGTGAAGAGGCCCTATGGATTGCAAACAGCACATTGAACCGGTGTAAGAGTGCTCTCTCGTCACAGCAAAGTATCCTCTGCCCACACAGAACAGAGCCACTCTTCATAATGCAGCTCAGCACAGGATACTAGAAACACACATCACCTGATTTACTACAAGAGGTTTCCTTGGTCGCTGTGTTTGTGCCTCAAAAGCCTTTACAAATCAAACAACTGCCCACATGTTGCCTTTATGCTACAAGTGTGTTTGTATAAATGAAGGTGTTCCAGACACATATACAGTGTGTGTGCACTCATACATATATGAGAGTAAACTGTTCAGCAATGTGAACGAGCTACATGGGACAGCCAGGTTTGCATGTCTCCTGAGTGCCATGCTATAATTAGCCATAGCTTAACACTCAATAGCAGGATGTGCATAAATCAAAGTCAGAGGACACTAATCCTCCATTTGACTCCCACAAAGGAGAGACTGTTTGCTCTGAAACTGCCTGAAAGTAAAAAATAAATGGATCGTGTTTTGTTTGCAAAAGTATCTGCCTTTCATTAATCACTCAATGAATCACGTGACAGCCTCTATAAACTAATGGTGTAGTTATAATGATCATAGTTATACTATTAGTTATAATCTAATGGTGTAGTTATAATGATCATAGTTATACTATTAGTTATAAACTAATGGTGTAGTTATAATGATCATAGTTATACTATTAGTTATAAACTAATGGTGTAGTTATAATGATCATAGTTATACTATTAGTTATAAACTAATGTTATACTGATAGTTATAATGATAATAATTCTACTATTAGTCATAAACTAATAGTATACTCTTAGATATACTATTAGCTATCATTTATAACTAATAATATAACTTTCAGTATGCCATTAGTTTAGAAACAAACAAATGGCATACTTACTTATTAGTTAGTTTATGAACTAATGTTTATAACTAATTGATAGTTATAAACTGATGGAAAACTGATAGGTCTACCATTAGTAATAAAGTAATGGTATACTGAGAGTTACCCTATTAGCTATAAACTAATGGTATACTGATAGTTATACTCTTATACTATCACTATCATTGCCTGATACGACTACACCCTACTCGGTGCATGTGTTGGTGTCTAAATCTAGTCTCATATATTATGCATTAAAATGCTTCTCCTATCTATTATAATGGCCCACAGCCACCCATTATAACACCGCCCTCCACTAAACGTTCCATCTATGTATACAATGAGACGTAACGAGCATGAAGAATATGTGCTGGCGATGCCGATGTTTGCCTATGGATGTGTGTGGGCTAGGGTCAGTGCTATGGCTCCTTGGCATTGTGTTTACTTTGCAGCGGGGAGGTGAATTGTGTGAAAACGGCATAAAAATGCATGAGGAATGTACGCTGTTACTACGGGACATTGCTGACGTGCAGGTGGCGACCGGCCCCTTCCCTTCTTTACATTTCCAGACGCCACCGTTTTCACAACAGCGCCAATGGAGAACAAACACCTCTGCTGCGTAAAGAGTCTATTAACACAATGACACAATCAGCAGCCAATTAAATAATTGACTCGCAGAAACAAACAACAGCGGGAAACCGAAACAGACAGAGAGGACGGGGGATTAGCTCAAACGGTTAGAACAAAACGAAACCCAGCATTACGACCATAAGAGACTCACAATAGATAAGCGACTGAGCAGTAAAGACGGGAACATGTGCAACACGAAGGTCTTTTATTTGGGTTTCTTTCAGATCGTGTAAGCTTGTGTACGACGGTGTGTTGCACGGTGTGTTTTCAAGTTTCAAGTATTTCAAGTTTCAAGTATTTCAAGTTTCAAGTATTTCAAGTATTTCCTCAAGTAGTTGAAGTAGTTCCTCCTGGGACCATCTTAGTCAAGGGGATGGTTCATTCAGGGGTGAGTGCATTAGAGTGACCCACCTGTCGTAGTCCTGACAGATCTCGCCCACTGCGATCAGAGCCTTCAGGTACTCGTTGGGCTGGTAGGGGTTGATGTAGTGCAAGGAGCAGCTGTTCCTCGGGTCCCCGTTGGAGGCTGTGAAATCAATGGCCACCTGAAAGCCCATGTGTATATACACAAAGTAATTCATTATACTATAGTATACAAAAGGTGTGAACAGACCTTTTCTATTCAAAGTTGTTATTATTATGATTATTATTATTATTATTATTAATTTGCAAAAATAGGTAGGCCTACAGTATACACTACAGTAAGTACTGTATACAATGTAAAAGCATATCCTTCATGAAGTACAATTGATTGATTGAAGTACCATTTACACACACACACACACACACACACACACATTTATATATTAACTGTACATCTGCTGATGTTTGAGTTCTAGGTTAAGAGATGTTTTCTGTTTCACAACACCTACACAGCCCCATATCTGCAGCACCCACATACTGTACATGCATGGCGGCAGCAAGGAGAGGCCAGTGTGTGCGTGTACCCGTGCGGTCCACTTGATTAATATTCATAGCCTCTGTAATTCAGTCAGCAAGAGAGGGGGATAACACAGTAAAAGGAGTTCAAATACATTTTTGTGTTCATTCCGAGAGATTGCCTCCAGCGGGACAGCGATCATCAACGATAAAACCAAAATACAACGGAAATACCCTTTGGGAGGAACGCTATATGTTTCTGATAAATGCAACACTTCATCAAAATACACCTCTGGGTGTGACTGTTTCCGGCCTGTTATCGGTCCGGCGGTGTGCATACAGGACACCTATCCTTCCTGATGTAATGACACCGGAGAGTGCTCTGACCTGCTGAGTGAATGGCGACATGTTGCTGAAACTAGCTGCGGCCATTTACCGTAAAATGGATCTGGCATCCTCCCATGATGTAGTCCAAGAAGGAGTAGACTCTGTGGAGCTGATGGGAGACAGAGAGACACGCGGCGCGGTCAGGGGCTTCTAGTGGTCACCCTGTCTGTGTTACTGCACAGCCACCATTCACCCTCATCCACAAATGTTATGCTGGACGGAAATCATATGTGACAGCTGCCTGGTGGTGGATGTGTTCATTCTGTACTGCTGTTGCTGGTGCTTCGGTCCAAAACTCAATGCTAACTAAACTAAACGAATCTAGATCCTAAATTAACACCACGTGCCGTGTAATAACTTTTCACCAAAGATGTCTGGATGACCTTAACACATTCATTTCCTGCAGACGGTCATTTCTGACCAGAAACATAACAGATGTATAACATTGTAATAAAACTAACTAAAGTGGTGATCATTCATGAATTATATATGTTCAGATACCGTCTTGTCGGCCAACATAACACTGACAAGACATTAAAAATGATATAAAACATAATAATATATGGACCGGTATAAGCGATGAGGTCTCACTGTGTTGCCGTACTAAGCGACGTGTGTGTGTGTGTGTGTGTGTGTGTGTGTGTGTGTGTGTGTGTGTGTGTGAGTCAGTGAATACAAAACAACGCGTGAGTCGGCCTCACCTTAAGGTCACTGAGGATGACAACGCCTGAGTTCTTGTAGTTCCTTTTCTTCTGCTTGTACTTTGGATTTACACAATCCCACGAGACCTTGGAGAATTACAATGACAAAGCACAAAAAAGAATGTGTTCTAACATCTAACATAATCACAATAATATTGTGAGTGTGTGTGGTAGGTGGCTGGTTTAAGCAGCCTCACCTACAAACTGCAATGAACCGCTTTATTCAACATCCAGACATTCAACAGACCTGGAAAGACTCAGGCTGGCGTGTAGCAGGAGCGACATTGCTACAGAATTGTAAAAATGCTAAATGATGATACAAATTCTAAATATGAATGAAAAATACAAAAAACAATTCAACAATAGTACCTTGTTCCCACTAGATATTTTCTGCATTTCCTTGAACGTTGCATAGAACTCTCCAATGAAGTCATGCTTTCCTCTGGAGTCGTAGTCCCAGACAAGGCACTGTTGCACACACACACACACAACCAGAGAACACGTCACTGCCTTCTGTTTACAATATATACACACACACACACACACACACACACACACACACACACACACATATATATATCCTGTATATATATAATACTGTATGTATCTTGCTGTATGTGTCTAGAAATTGATAAATTATGTGAGCGTTTATATTGCATCCTAATCCATATTTCTCTTCCCAGAGGTCTAGCATTAGAGCAGAGAGCTTCTGGACACGCCTTGCCTTGAGCTTCCTGTCCTCGTCGCAGCTGCACAGGGAGATGAGGGACACCTTAAAGGGCTCCCACACCGGGTTCAGGTTGTTTTTGATCACCTATTAGAACAAGGACAACACCACACGGTGAGGGAAAGCGTCCCGCTTAGACGATGAGTCGTGGCAGGTGAGAGCCCTACCTCGGTCCTGTGCACCAGCTGTTCAGTCCCGTCGTCGTTCATCCGATACAGTTCCAGAAATGGGTCAGACTTACTGAAGAGGTCCTGCAAAGACGTGTCATGTCATCAGTTATATGAAAAAATAACCCCAACATAAAATCAATGATGCCATTGTGAATAGGTCAGCGGTAGCTCAGGGGGTAGAGCGGGTGTCTGGCAACCGGAACGTTGCTAGTTGGATCACCTGCTCCCCCCCGCAAAGTGTCGAGCCTAAGCCTAACCCTGTCCCTGAGAAAGACTCCTAACCCTAACCCTGTCCCTGAGAAAGACTCCTAACCCTAACCCTGTCCCTGAGAAGACTCCTAACCCTGTCCCTGGGAAAGACTCCTAATCCTAACCCTGTCCCTGAGAAAGACTCCTAACCCTAACCCTGTCCCTGGGAAAGACTCCTAACCCTACCTGCTCCTGACGTGTTGGTTGTTACCTTGCATGGTTGACACTACCGTCGGTGTATTAATGGGTGAATGTGAGGCAATGTAAAGTGCTTTAGATAAAAGCGATATATAATGCAATCCATTTATTTATGAATACAAATAACAGGGTGTAAAATGTAAAGGTCATTCTATAGACGTTCAAAATAAAGGAATACACATGCATGGATTAAGAATAGCTATAGTTTGAATAGCTCTTTGTTCACATTCAATTGTGCACACAGAGCTAATCAATACTCAATCAATACTAATCAATAGTCAGTTCCCAGTTCCCAGACCCTCAAAATGTTGCACCCATGCTGCACTAGTACCAATGCTTCACCAGTACTACCCATGCACCATGGCTCAGAGCTGCCCAGTTCAATGGCTCAGAGTACAGTGAATGCCCCCGTCAACCACATCAAGAGCCCAGGCGGTCTTCCATTCGTCAATAAGACCAAGTCAAGACCCTCTCTGGAGTTAACCAGAAAGCATGTGAGTGACCCAGCGAAGAAGTGGGACACGATTCTGTGATCAGAGCACCATATACGGTGCAAAACCTTAAAAGGTCAATGCGTCACGAAGCCCCATCACCACAGTGACGTAGGCTGGGGACAGCGTCATCCTCTTGGGGTGTTGATCATCAGTAGGGGCTGGCTTCTGACGTCTTGTTCAAATTGATGGAAGGATTGGATAGGGCAAATAAATTGTGCAATTCATTAAGCAGATGATCTGCAAGAGAACCTTAAACTTGATTTAATGACAAAAATACTTCTGTGGCATTGTTTGAAAATCTTTTAATATCATTATTGTTAAAAATATAATTCCATATTATAGAAAATATCATATTTCATGATACATAATGCAATGACAGCAATTATTTGTGATTGAAATACGTAAGCAGCGTCCTGAAATGAATATTTAGCTGTTGCTCACCATGAGTTTCCAATGAAGACTATAATAATAATATAATTTAAGTTAGACTAATTGGATTACTTTCGGGGCGTGAACACATTTGAAAGGCACTGTTGACTGTTGTTTTCATCTTCATTATGCATTCACCGTGATTGTTCTGAGCAGCTGCCGACAATAGGCTCTCGCTAAACAAAGGTGAGACACACAGAGGCTTATATGCTGCTTACATGCTGCTAGACACAGCTTGGATCTGCGCTGCCGTGTTCACGACCACCGCGACTCAAATCAGCCAAACGGAAGTCTTCCTGACGTGACGTCTCAAGTACACGACTTGGAGGAGACCAGTCACTGATTGTTAGGTCAATTGATTCTTCAGGCCAGCAGATATATAATTACTGTGTTGTGTCTGTGTGTTTGTGTGTGTGTGTGTGTGTGTGTGTGTGTGTGTACTTCTGTTTGTTAGGGAAGGGCAAAGAATGACACGGTTAATGCCACATTTCTCGCCACATTAGCGAGATACATCACCACAGGGACAGACGCAAGAAAAAGAGAGATAGCATGCCATGCCCCCCCCACTCCCCCTCCTCCCTCCCGCTTTTTGTTGTCATGGCAACCACTAGCCAGGGGTGGCAGCAGGGACTGATGTGAATCAGCAGTTAATCTCACTCACACACAATCAAGCTATGTTATTTATTACATTTGTTACAAGCCTACAAGTCTACTTAACCACTTAGCGCCGTGCAAAAATATATACGGAAGATGAAGGGAAAATATTGCGAGAGTAGAATAGACTTTTACAAATCGATTCATTGATTTTCTACCATGAAGGAACGGCTGAAATCACGTAGGTATGCTTAGAAAAGCCATCTTTTACTGCATTCATTGCTTCAAGGTTCCTTAAAATAATTACAATGGCAGAAAGGTTAGAACGGAAAGACAATGCAAGCTGTTGACGTCATCCCACTCTCATATACCCCATTAACTCACTATTTATGGCTGTGTGTGTGTGTGTGTGTGCGTGCGTGTGTGTGTGCGTGCGTGTGTGTGTGTGTGTGTGTATGTGTTGGGAGGGGGGTCTTATTCCAGGACAGAGTTGTTGCTAATTTTGTGGCCACTACTGCCACGTATACTGCACGCTTCGGCATCACGTTGAGAGTCAAAAGCGTGTCGATTGAATTGATAATAAACACGTTCCCTGATCATTAATTTGTGTCATTTCAACCTAAAAGGACGAAGGAAAATATTACTTCATAAATCAATGTATTGTTTGGTATGTCAGTGAACACAATTGGTGGAAAAGACATTTCATGAGCTGAAGAAGCAGTTGACACACTGGTGTATATTTTGATATTTGCAATTCATTATCCTCTGAAATCAGTTTCTCTATTTTTCCTACAGGAATCGGCACTTTTGTACATTTTGTACGCAATGATTCTGAGGTCATTCATGACGATACTAGCGCTGTCCCCATGAGAGCCAAGAGAGAGGCTTGCCATCATCTGTGATCACAGACACAAACTGAAGCCCTGCTGCTGTGAATACTGACTGAAATAAAACGTTGTTGCCTTCAGCCATTCTGTGTGCGGTGGAGGCAGCAGCAGCTGAGGTCATTGATTTGCCCTTGTGTAGTCGACGTTGTTGCGATGGTTCTTTATTTCCCGACATGAATGGTTGTTTTCGTTGGATCATAATCCGGGCTAGAGACCATATGGCGGTCCGTATATATACAGTACATGCACTCTGGGCCCTCGCGCGCAGAGTCTGTAGGCCGTGTGTGCATTTCCGACGGAGATGCGGAGGGTTTTGCGGATGCAGAGATGCCTCTCGAAGCAGGAAGCAGTAGGATTGAGAGGCAGAGGTGAGGGTCAATGGTGAGTTGCAGAATATTTTTTGGATTTAAAAACCCAGCACATTGGAGAAGAGTTTACAAGCGAGCCGAGAGCAGCGGGGGCGTTTGAGTGTGTTTTGTTTCAGCCGTGGAAAGAAAATAAATACATGAAAGTGGTGGAATGTGGAGGCATCATCACATTGCCACAGCATTAACTAACAGTGTTTAAAAACTATTTAGCCATGCGTGAAACATGCTGTGTTTTCCAAAGCAAGTCTTTAACTGTTATCTACCTTATCGTCCAGCTTCTTAGCACAGAAGGAAAGCTCCAGGTATCCATTGTTGCCAGAAATCTCCTCTGCATGCACCTGCAAAAAAAAATCCATTTGTGTTGTGTCAAGCGTGAAATGTAAAAGTTAGCTCGTAATGCCCAAGAATCATTAGCAGTGTCCGATAAAGGTATCCACTGTAGAATATGGTAATATCAACATGAAAAAAAAGAAAACCCAGTTATAAGCTATTTGAAATAATACAATTACTTGTTCTGCTCATCCCAATGGAAAGCAACTGCAACCCATAGAATAGTTGCAGTATTCCTAACTTCACTTGTGGTACAGTTGAACACATTTGAACAGTTAACTTTTGCCCTTTCTAATCAGTGATTAGAACAAAATACAAGAACACAAGATGGGTCAGACAAGGCGTAGTCCAATGTCGTATTATCAATAGCATTTGATGAACATGTCCCTGCTATCTCTTCATACTGCAGGAACAACACACATTTGATCAACTAGTATGTTTGTGTTGCGTTGCTGTACGGCTGCTTTATTCTTTTCTGTGATTACGTTGTCCAGACAAGGTCATCGTTTAAAAGTGGTGAGACATCACGGCTCAGATGAAAAACATTTTTTTTAACGATCTTCAAAATATGCAATTTTAGGCGACGTAATCGGGGACTCGGTGTGAGGTCGTACTACGCAATCCTCAAGCATTACACGGCTCAGATGAAAAACATTTTTTTTAACGATCTTCAAAATATGCAATTTTAGGCGACGTAATCGGGGACTCGGTGTGAGGTCGACCGAGATAATTAAGGCGAGAGAGAAGAATGGTATACCGGCACATCAAAAGGGCACGTCTCTGGGGTCACAATCAATAGGCCAGGGGGGATAGTTTTTAGCTTACGGCACTTTTTGTTGGACAACAATGTGTTCCTTCTATATTTACATTGCATTGTATGTTTTCTTATTGTGCAAACATTTTTCAAAAATGCGTTTCTTTTTCAGAACATTAGTAAGCTTTTTAAAAGTGATTGGGACAAAATGGGACATTAGTAAGCTTTTTAAAAGTGATTGGGACAAAATGGGACATTTTAAGCGGTCCCCGAGTGTAAATGAGACCTAAGAAACAAGACTCATTTGGTTTTACGGACCAGCGCCTTTCAATTCCACTGTGGCCCATGTCACAATTACGCTCCAAATTACTGCTCTAATTACTTTCAAAACAAGACAAATCAAAACACTATGTTCATCATTTTGTATCATCCATTTTGATCCACATAACAAATCAAATGGTTTTTTTCCAGGACTATTACAATGACAATGGTGAGTTTCTCGCTTGGTCGGTGGTCTGGTTGGGTCATTTCACAAAACAGCTCCTGACAGCCCCCATACACGACCATCTCCCTTATTTAATAATGTGGACGTGAAGTACAAACTGAAGCATTAAGGTAGACTCTATAGAAACACTGTTATTTTCACAAAAGTAATATGTCCACCATCACATCTTTCATTAAAACCCCATTTTAACTGTAGTGTCCTGAATCAGCCAATCACTCAATCGTATGAGTACATAACATTCCCAGAATGCATTGCGTGTGCGTATGGCTGGTGTACACCGGACAGCTCTTCTACATGTCGGTTGCGTGTCACCAGAGAGCAGTTCAGCTACCCACCGTGATCATGGACTTTCCAGCGTATTTGCCGTACTTTAACAACAAGGGCTTCACCATCTTCTTCTGGGCCACGATCTGAAAGGTGGTAGGATATGAAGTAGAATTGTGACAACATGGAGAAGTGTTGGATGAAGTATATAAGCCACGATGTCATAGCAGGCACACTATAGACAACTATATTGTGAGAACAATCAGTGACGTAAGGTGGTTACGGGCCCCAGTACGAGTGCAATGATGACTTGCATGATTCTATTTGTTCATGGGGGGCCCCTCTCTCTCTCTCTCTCTCTCTCTCTCTCTCTCTCTCTCTCTCTCTCTCTGTGGGCCCCTCCACTCCACAGGCCCCGGTGCGAGCGCACTGCCTGCACTGTCTATATTTACGCTGCCGAGCACAGCACAAAGTGTACACCACTTCAAATCTAGCGGTTGCCATCCGATGCACTGACTCACTGTGCAATTAAATGCCCCGATTCGACACTCACGAACTGGCTTGCATTTGTATTTCAGAAATCTCAACGCTGATGTGGTTAAAAAAAATGACTGCCAAACCTGGCCGAGGGTACACTCCACTCCACCGAGGAAGTCGTCGTCGCGGGTGCCGATGCTGTGCGTGCCGTGGATGTCGTACACCTCAAAGCGCAGCTTCTGGACCTCCTCAAAGTAGTAGTCCAGCATGAAGACCTTGGCAAACATCGGATGCAGGTTGCTCTTGATGACCTCCGACCTGTCCAGCTAGAAAAAACCAAAAGAGAACATATGCCTCTTGTATATGTATAGGACTAATGGGGCTAACTCCTCATCATGGGGCTAACTCCTCATAATGGTGCTAACTCCCCATCATGGGCTAACTCCTCATAATGGTGCTAACTCCCCATCATGGGCTAACTCCCCATCATGGGCTAACTCCCCATCATGGGTCTAACTCCTCATAAAGCCATCAAAACCTGATGCACGTGAATTAGTCCATGCCAAGACATGTTAGTGTTAGTCAAGGACTCAATTTCTCTCAATCCCTGACGCTGTTGCCCACAGGTACATACTATAATGTATGCCTCTCCGTTACGCTTCACATAAATGTACAATTTATGTGTACTTGGAGACAATGGCACAAGGAGAGCAGGACAAGCTCATGTATGCTAACCATGCTGTGTCTCATCGGCTCCACTGAGTTACAGAGCACCAGATGAATGGTGCCGTTGAATGCATTGATTGATGATCACAGAGTATTAGGTAGATAATCAACCATTCAGGTCTCTCTCATGGTAAGTCCATACACCTACAGACTGCCAGCAGTGTGGGTTCCATATCATTGTTCTGCTCTGTACATTGTCTTCCACACGCTCACGTCTCAATCTCGCCGCACGCATCTGGGTGGATGGGGATGGGGATGAGCGTGTGGAATGTGGTTGTGTGATCGAAGTCTGATCCGAGAAACAGAGGGCTTAGTAAGTGCCTCATGCCACACGACACAGCACCGACACACACACACAGCACACACACCACACCACACACACACACACACACACACACACACACCACAACACACCACACACACACACCACCACACAAACACAGAAGAGAGAGAGAGAGAGAGAGAGAGAAACCAAGGCAAGAGAGATATCCCCAAGCAGGATATTAACTTGTTCAGTGTGTTGTCTTAGCTATCATCACAGGTCTCATTAAAATGGCACATTCTAAATGCTGCACTTGCAATTTAGATGTTAACAATTCAGAGGTAAAGCTACAGGATGGCTGTAAAATAAAGACCGCTTACAATTTCTAGTTTTTGCTGTGAGAAGAAGTTTTGGCCCAAGAAATGCAATTGCTATATGCAAATGCATGTGTTGGTGTGTTTTTGACATGAGAGAGAGACAGACAGTGTATGAGTGGGCTGAGACAATAGCAGACATTTTGTACACCATGGACCCTTCTAGTCTTGAGGAGATGTCTGCACCCTGGTAAACAGCATCACACTTGCGCGTGTGTGTATGTGTGTGTGTGTGTGTGTGTGTGTGTGTGTGCGTGTGTGTGTGCGTGTGTGTGTGTGTGTGTGTGTGTGTGTGTGTGTGTGTGTGTGTGTGTGTGTGTATGTGTGTGCGTGATAAACCGAGAGAGAGAGAGAGAGAGAGAGAGAGAGAGAGAGAGAGAGAGAGAGAGAGAGATACTGAAATAGTGAAAGAATGTTGCAACGAAAGAGTAATGAAGTACATTTTGGTGTACATGCATATGTATGCACACGCGACAGACTGTACAATGATTTTGTGTGCAATCTGTCCATCCTTACAGCCGCTTCTGTCTGTATAAATGTGCCTCATAAGAATGTTACTCCCGAAGCAGTTACCCAATGGAAAGTGGATTCATTAGAATGCAGTTGCAGCTGTTCAAACCTGATGCTTTCGCAAGGTTATCTCCCGCCCCTCCTGAGTCATCAGAGCACACAAAAGTCTATGAATAAACCCCACAGAAAATACATTCTATGCAAATGATGGCCACATGTTATAATAACTGTTGTTTATATGTAAAAACAGGGTCCCCAAAAAGCACATTTTGATATTTAACCGATAAGACATTTTTACTATTTGATATAATCCTGGTGGGGCCATAGCCTCTCTGAGAACATATTCTCTGTGTTGGTTGGTTTGTTTTGCCTCCCAAATGGAGGGCTTTATTAGAATGAGCTACTGCCTCCAGAAGGTCGGCCTGGGACTAATTCAAGAATATAAAAATGTTTTATTCATAATTAGTGCAGGGCAGCAGTAACAAACTGCTGCATCCCACACACTGTAATCTAAGGCAACAATGATTTTGATTTTGAACAATGATTTTGATTTTGAACAATGATTTTGATTTTGAACAATGATTTTGATTTTTAACAATGATTTTGATTTTGAACAATGATTTCGCCAACACCCTTGCATTTCAAACTGTAGAGCTGTGCCCTAAGCCGTCTCTTCTGTTTGTTCCATTTTCTTCTGAAATGCTGAAATATTGAAAATGTACAGAAAAGTACATTTTGTTGTAATTAATGCTGACTCGCTTGTGAGCTTTAAAACTCCACATCTCTCCAACATGTCATGTTTCTTTAAATGGCGGGCCTCATCAGCATCAATATAAACGACCATATGAAAGAATTCTCACAATATCAAAAACATGAAACTATTTAAAAATGTTCATTGAACAGTAGGAGTGAAATGGTACATGTATTTGTATTGAACCGTGTGATACGGGTCCACGGTGCACCTTTCGGTAAGCACTGCAAACCGAACAATACATTAATTTGTTATTTCAGAGTAAAATAATGCATTATTTGTATTAATGATTTAATCAAAGCACTATGTATAGACATAAACCAATGTTATGTCGCAGATTCTTAAATGCAGTCAAGGCATGTTCACACGTTCACACAAGTCTGTTTAATCACTAGGTTGGCACTGTGTTCTCGACCACGGCAAGTTTAAAACACACACAATGAGTCCGTCTCAAAACATTGCGGCTTGTTGAGCATAATTTCAACCTCGCAGCGAGATCCCTCCGCGGCTAACTGCCAGCAGGTCAGGCCCCTCCTCCCCTACCGGAAATTGACGCCACACTTACTCCTATGAAAACTAAGGAGTGGTTTACGCAAGTGAACACATTGAAGAGACTTTGAACAGTTACCAAACAGCAACAACTTCTTCTGCCCGCAGCCTTCAGGCAACAATATGATTCCGGTAGTTGGTCCAAAGAGATCAGCACAGTGAAAGATATGACAGTTATGAGACCCTTCATTATATTTACATTCACATTTACATTTTTAGGGCATTTGGCAGACGCTTTTATTCAAAGCGACTTACAAAGAGTACATTTGTTGAAGGAGAGGCAGCAATATATCACTGTGGTACCTGAAGATAAGAATAGAGCTGGTTTCAAGCATTCATATTTACGAGACTAATAGAACGAGTTTCATAATTGCTAGGCTGCCTACATAATAGCTGGGATAAGAGCAGACGTGCCATTCTAAGCGCATTACCAACATCTAAGAACATACAATATGCGAAGCAATGCTTAGTACTATTAATAATGCCAAGATGTACAAACATGCAAGTTAGTTACTTCGTTGTGGTAGAGGGGTTCAAAAGTTCTTGAACCCTATTACTTCCCACACACATTTTGCCCAGACAGTTATACCTGCCCGATACAACAACACAAGAGACAACACATTAACATGATGTCAGAAAGCCTGCTCTTGCACTGACTACAGTTTGATGTCTAGAGCTACAGAGAACAACCTTACTGCTCGTTTCATTATGGCAGGCTGGGAGACTAAAAGCCCAGACATTTAATGTTCATAGAATTATCAAATAAAAGAAAGGAAGAAAAGTGAGAGAGTGGGAAAGACAGAGAGTATTTCTCGGCTTCTTGTCAAAAAAAGAAAAGCCAGACATTTTAAAATGTTCATCAGAATTATCTTTCAAGGGTCCTAGTTTAAGTTT
>PIJE02006783.1:0-2500 GCA_002895965.2 Coryphaenoides rupestris | reverse complement strand
GAATTTGAGAAGCATGAGAAAATAGTCTGAATCTCCATCCTGGTGTTGAACTTGTTGAAACTTAACTACGTCTGGGAGAAGTGAAGTAAGAAGAGAGAAACGAGGAGATCTCGTCGAGGATTTGTCTTTCGTCTGGCCGGCGAACAACAGGGCTGTCGGGCAAACTGTGGTATGAACCTGATTGCTGCCTCCTCGCTGGCTCAGCGTATCGTTAATGGCTCTTCCTTCACACAGCACAGTCCTCAGTAACACACACACACACACACACACACACACACACCTGATCATTGAGCCCCCACCTGAGTGTTACCTGGTGGTAAGCACTTGGAGAACAGGGAATTACATCAAAACGCTGGGGGTTTAGACCACTGGTTGGTTCCTCAACTTTTATTGACCCGTCGCTGAGGATGTACCAAGAAAAGAATCGATTCATGTAAGAATTGCGATTCTTATCTCCTATGATTCCTTGATGAACAATAGTTTTTAATTGGATTTTTTTCCTTTTGTTTACATTATTGTTCGGTTGATATAACTTTTTCAAATATAAAAACAACATAATCTTACACATATTTCTACATTCTTCCGTGCCATAGTTAATTTGCCATTGCCATCGCCAAGTATTCAATCGAGAATGGATTTTGAATCGGGAATCGCTTTGAATTGAGAATCGATTTTTGAAATCGAATAGTCGAAATCAAAATGGAATCGAATCGTGAGATACCGAAAGATTCACACTCCTAGCCGTGATCCCATTTCTAGCTCTGAAAATGTTTTTTCCGAGCCCAACTTGGACTTTTGTGTACGTCTGCTTCCGCGCAAATTGTTTTTCACTGCAGTCAACCTATACCGGTGATGTCAATGTCCCGTGAACACACGGTATGCCGCTCGGTTTGCTCGTGGCTTTGAATCATTAGGCAGTCAGCTCGTATAAAAAGGAACGTCTAGGAGACCTTTACAAAAAAAACAAAACGAAAAAGCTTAGCTCAATGGATCATCAAATATCTATAGCTGATGTCAGCAATCTTCCTATCGACCTATATGCATATGTATGTGCGTATCGGGCGACCTCCACGAGTGAGGTCCTGACCCCAAGGTTGGGATTAGATGGAATGTCAAAAATGACTGGCGACGTCCTTGACTTGAGTAATTACCAGCCATGGCTGTTGAGTGACACACACACACACAGAGAGAGAGAGAGAGAGAGAGAGAGAGAGAGAGAGAGAGAGAGAGAGAGAGAGAGAGAGAGAGAGAGAGAGAGAGAGAGAGAGAGAGAGAGAGAGAGAGAGAGAGAGAGAGAGAGAGAGAGAGAGAGAGAGAGAGAGAGAGAGAGAGAGAGAGAGACGTAGGGATAGAGTTACCCGTAGAAACTGCGGCGCACACACAATGGGTGTGCTGCCTTCTCTGCAGTATGTCTCTGAAGAGTCATGTGTGTCTGCTATTGTTTTATTGGAGTTGATACTTGGCGCGGTTGATGAGAATTAATAAGTCATAACGGGTGACAGTTGCTGACAGACGGGTTGGATGAGTCGCGAGGCTTGTGTAACAGACGCACACGAACGTTACGCTTTGCATACCCGACGCTCGGCTTCTCTCCGATCGGAAGCTCAAAGGCATCACGTGTGCGTCCGCTGATGGGAGATAAGAGCGGTTGTCTGGCAACAGGAAGGTTGCTGGTTCTCCTCCGCCTAGCTAAGTGTCGAGGTGTCCCTGAGCAAGACGCCACCTAACCTAACTGCTCCTGATGTGTTGGTTGTTACCTTGCATGGTTGACACCGCCGTCGGTGTATGAATGTGAGGCAACTGTAAAGCACTTTGGAATAAAGCGTTATATAAATGCGATCCATTTATCATTTGCAAACCTTTAGAATTGAGGTGCTATCTCTCAGGGTCCTATTTGAGCAAAATCACACCCGTAATACGTTGAACCTTTTGCCTTCGCTCCCGTCTCGTTAGTGGCGCTGCGTTTATAAAAAGAATGTAAGTCTAGTGCAATTTAAAAAGTCATACTCTTTCTTCACACCTGACTCTTCCTCTCCTCACCTCACCTCTCCTCTCCTCTCCTCTTCTCTTCATTCTATTTATTACAGCCAGTCTGTCGTGGATGCTGTGCACTCCGCAGGCACACACACACACACACACGCACACACACACACACACACGCACACACACACACACACACGCACACACGCGCGCGCGCCCACACACACACACACACAGCTGCGGTTGGTAGAGGGTGAATGTTTCATCCGGGCGTCACAGGGAGAACACGCCAGCGCCTGGGTGTGACTCGAGACTCATCGTGTCGTACGAGAACGGGGGGGGGAGGGGGAGGAGGAGGATGACGAGGACGAGGACGAGGAGGAGGAGGAGGGAGGGAGGGAGAGGAGGAGGAATTGACGAGCACAGGGTACACTTCCGGTCATAACATAAGCGGAGCCGCGCCTGCCCATGCTCGTCCGATGTTTACCCTGTAAACACCCCGATGCCCAGTCATATCGTC
>PIJE02006781.1:0-14250 GCA_002895965.2 Coryphaenoides rupestris | reverse complement strand
GCCAGTGAACTATGGAGTCCCCGGATGGAACCCTTTCCAGGATGCCACCCAAGGACTCCAAGAAGGCCGGATACTCTGAGCTGCTGTTTGGTGCGTAGGCACACATAACAGTCAGAGCCTTCCCCCCAGCGACTTGCAGTCGCATGGAGGCGACCCTCTCATCCACCGGAGAGAACTCCAACACAGCGGTAACACAGTTCGCAGAGGGGGAGGTACTGTGTCACGGTTTCGGCCGTGCCTATGTATTTTCTATATGTCTCGGCCGTGTCTCCGGGCTCACTGTGTGTTGGTGGGCGTGGCTCCGGTGCCGCCCCAGCGTCATCAGCTGCACCTGCGCTGCGTTCACACCTGCCATCTATCTGCAATCAACCACAAGATAAGAACCCCGGCTTTCCACCCACTCTCATCCCACCAGTCTCCCCAGCTCAGCTTGATTCCCTCTACTTCCATCTCCAACACCCTTCCCGGTTGGACCGCAGCAGCATCCGTCTCCCGCTGCTGGGTGGCAGCCATTCCCGGTACCATTCCCGGTTGGACCGCAGCAGCATCCGTCTCCCGCTGCTGGGTGGCAGCCATCCCCGGTACCAGTCCCGGTTGGACTGCAGCAGCCTCCGGTCACTGCTGCTGGAGGGCCGCCATTCCTGGTCATGGTCCCTGCTCCGACGTCACCTGTGTCCCCGCTCCGACGTCACCTGTGTCCCCGCTCCGACGTCACCTGTGTCTCCGCTCCGACGTCACCTGTGTCTCCGCTCCGACGTCACCTGTGTCCCCGCTCCGACGTCACCTGTGTCTCCGCCCCCTCCAGCCTCCTCTGTGGCTCTGCTTCACCGCCGGCCGCCTGAACGCTGTCCGGACCTGCATGGCTTTTCTGCCCTGCCTCCAGGCCGTCCACCTGAGGGTCCCTGCTCGGCCTCTGCCCTGCCTCCAGGTCGTCCGCCTGACGGTACCAGCCCGGTGATAGTGGGTCGCCTGGAGGCTCCCGTTGAGGGGGGGTACTGTCACGGTTTTGGCCGTGCCTAGGTATTTTCTATGTGTCTCGCCGGGTCTCGGGCTCACTGTGTGTTGGTGGGCGTGGCTTCGGACTCCGAGTGGCCGCCCCAGCGTCATCAGCTGCACCTGCTCTGCGCTCACACCTGCGATCTATCTACAATCAACCAAAAACAATAAAAAAAAAAACCCGGCTTTCCACCCACTCATCGCCAGATCATTGTGTTAGTCGTTAGTAGATTCAGTCAGTATTGATTTAGTCTGAATGGATTGTAACCCGTCTCCAGCCAGCCTGTCCCTCACCTGCCTGCCTGCCTGTCTGTCCCTCATCTGCCTGCCTGTCTCTCACGTAAATAAATAGTCTTTTGTTCCTATACTCCGAGTCTGGGTCTTGCGTTTGGGTCCTCCTGTACCCCGTGATAAATTGTGCACTTTTCGTGATTGATGGAGGAGCAACTAATTAAGCTTTAATGTTGCCATGGTTTTATTTCCAGTCGACAGTGTATCCCTGCATGGCTGAACCTGCCACTGTCCCTCTCACTTCTATTGTTTAGATGTCTCTCTCCCTCTTCAAGTCTCTCTCTCTCTCTCCCCACCTGCATCTCTCTCCTCTCCACCTGTCTCTCTGTATGTTTCTCTCTCCCTGTCTCTTCTCTTCCACCTGTCTGTTTCCTCCACCACTAATTTCGATGATGTCTGTCTCTCTGCAGCTATCACTATGTCTCTTTCTCCAGCTATCTCTATATGTCTCTCTCTCTCTCCCTCCAGCTATCTCTATATGTCCCTCTCCAGCTATCTCCATATGTTCTTACTCTCTCTAGCTATCTCTATATGTCTCTCTCCCTCCTCTCTCTCTCTCTCTCTCTATATATATACGCTATCTCTATATGTCTCTCTCTCCCTCTTCTCTCTCCTCTCTCTCTCTCTCTCTCTAACCCTATATCTCTTTGCAAATGTATTGCTGAGTGCTGGGGTATATTCATATTTAGTCTCTCTCTCTCTCTCTCTCTCTTGCAGTGAATGGGAATATTTATGAATGCACAGACTCCGTCACAGCCTACATCTCCATCTTCCATCGATGTCGTCCCAAATGTCACTGTTAGGACTTTCCCCAACCAAAAGCCCTGGGTTTAATGGTGGTGTCCTTGCCTAAAAGCTAGCCTAAAAGCACGGGTCCTCTGCCGATAGCTCTGGGGACCCAGAGGCCTTGCGGAGGTCCAGATATGATCTTTGCAGGGCCAAGTTGGAGTCTAAACTACCATAGCTCTGACCCCCGACTCAACCCACGGATGTCACCAGGGCCAGACGGGATTTCAGGTGTCCTCAGAGGGTGCGCAGCTAGTGGAGGTATTCACCGCTATATTCAGGCCATTCCCTGTACCAGTCTGCAAGTCCCCACCTGCTTCAAACAGACCAACATTGTCCCCGTACAGAAGAAATCTCCATCACCAGCTGAATGACTACCAGCCACGTAGCACTGAGCTCCATCATCATGAAGTGCTTTGAACAGCTCGTCAGAACCCACATCTGCCCCACCCATCCTGACACCTTGTACCCCCTTTAATTTGCATACTGTCCCAAACAGATCTATGAACGACACCATCGCCCTGACAGTTCATGCCGCCCTCTCCCACCTGGATAAGGGAAACACATATGTGAGGATGCTACTCATTGATTACAGCTCAGCATTCAACCATCCAGGTTGTGCCTGCTAAGCTCGTCCTCAAGCCTCAGGAGCCTGGGATTCAATTCCTCTCTTTGCAACTGGATCCTGGACTTCCTGATGGTCAGACCCCCAGGTAGTGAGAATGGGCAGTCTCACCTCCTCTGTACTGACCCTGAGCACTGGAGCCCCTCAGGGCTGCGCACTCAGTCCCCTCCTGTACACCCTGTACACATCTGACTCTGTAGCCAGAGACGGCTCCAACACCATCATAGAGTTCGCGGACGACACCACCATCCTGGGGCTCATCACCAACAATGATTAGGCCGCCTACAGAGAGGTGGTCAGGGATTTGGCAACATGGTGCCAGGGCAACAGAAGTTTGGTATGTCTGCAAAACTCTCACTAACTTTTACAGGTACACCATTGAGAGCATCCTCTCTGGATGCATTACTGCCCTGATTCGGCAGCGGCTCCTCTGCTGATCACAAGGCCCTCCAGAGGGTAGTGAAGTCTGCGGAGTACATCATCAGCTGCGAAGCATCTACCCCACCCGATGCCTTAGAAAAGCACAGAAATTAATTTCAGGATGAATCAGGACTACAGCCACCCATACTCCATCCAACCATCCATTTTCGTCCGCTTATCCGGGGCAGGGTTGCGGTGGCAGCCGGCTAAGCAGGGGCCCCCCAGGCTTCCTTCTCCCCAAGCCACACTCTCCAGTTCCTCCTGGGGGATCCCGAGGCGTTCCCAGGCCAGACGAGATATATAATTCCCCCGGGACACGGTCATAAGCCTTTTCCAAGTCCACAAAGCACATGTAGACTGGATGGGCAAACTCCCATACCACCCCAACAACCCTGCAAGGGTAAAGAGCTGGTCCACTGTTCCACGGCCAGGACGGAATCCGCATTGTTCCTCTCATCCACACCTGGCGCCTTGTCACTGAAGAGCTTTTTGACTACTTTACCAAGGATATGGGTGAGGCTTCCCCCGAATCTTCAGACTCTGTCTCTTCCACAGAGGATGCACTGGTCAGGTTCAGGAGTTCCTCAAATTGTTCTTTCCACCGCCCGACAATATCCTCAGTCTGGGTCAGCCGTTTCTCCTCCCGACTGAGCACAGCCTGAGCCAAGCCCTGCTTTCCCTTCCTGAGTCACCGGACAGTTTGCCAGAAGTTCCTTGAGGCCGAAAGTCACAGAACAGAAAGTCCTTCTCCATGGTCTCCCCCGAACTCCTCCCACACCCGGGGAGTACCGAGTACCGGGACACCAGACGGGTCCCGGTACCTGTTCTGCTGTTTCAGGAGACCCCTGGGCCAACCAGGCCCGATAGGCCCTCCTTCTTCAGCCTGACGGCTTCACCGCTGATGAAGGAAGCCACCCAGACTATGGACTCTTTAAAGCTGCCATCTGGTCGACGTTACCGGAGCATCCAGGTATGGCCTACTTCCACCAGGCCATCAGGCTTCTCAACCAGCAACACCAATCTCGTTGATCATATTGATCACATATACATTTATAAAATGTATATTATTTTGATTATTCAATTACTTCTGGACTATATATGCCCATATTCCCTATGTTATATTTAAATACTCTGGATAAATATGCTTCTGATTCTTTTATCTTATGTATATTTCTGCTATTACTGCCCTCACCTGTGCATCTGGCCCTTACTTACTTGAACATTATACTTCAATATTCAATGCTTCTGGATTCATAGGCTATATTCCCCATTCCTACATTTTCTAGAACATACTGATAATTTTTTTCATTACATTACATTTTGTAGCATTTAAAAAACATTTATCTTAATTTGTATCTTTATTACATTCCCAAAAATATATATATAGAAAAATATATATATAGATATAAATATGTAGTTTACATGTGTTGTGTATTTTTACAGTATTGTAATATATGTATATGCTCAATGCATATATATATATATTGTGGCAGCCCGGCCTACTGAGACAGTGTAGTGGGTTGACCAATCGGAATAAAGCAGACAGAAACCAGGATTGTGGTTTAACAAACTTAGGTCTTAAATTATGAAGGTGTGGGGGAAAGGGGAGGGCACAAAATGAAACTTAAAGTTTTCTTCGCCGAGCGAAGTGTGGTTAGCGTTGCTCTGCCTTTTCCTCCTGAGGAAAAGGAGAGAGTAAACAGTGTCACAGGGGAATGTAGCTCCTGCCAACAATCGGAACAAAACCCAGGGTTAGATCCATTAGTACTGTGTTTACAACCAGGGTGGCCAGAGGTCACTTAAGGCTGATACATACTTGCGAGAAGCGATAACTTTGTTCTCGCACCCAGGGCTGCGAGAACAAGAACAAAGCTCTCGCAGCCCTGGACATTTCATACATTTCAACTAAGTGCAGAACTCAAAGGCCCCGCCCACAGCAGCAAACTTCCGCGCCGGCGGAAAGCACATTAACCACGGCCACTTCAAATTGACCAATCACACAATAGTTCTCGGACACGACGCGAGAAAAAAGTTTGGCCCGGATGATGTGTCGAGAACAAGCTGCGAGAACTCCTGAACCAGGGCTGCGAGAACAAAATGACGTCATTTATGGTGATACTTCAGTCATTTGAAACCTCTAAGGGTCTTCTCAAAAAGCTGAGAAATAAGTAATTAATGTTTTCCTCGTATTTTATTATTGTTTTTCTCTCTATCGCAGACTCTAGGATTTTTGCTTATATGTCTATTTATGAAATTGAATAGAACAAAAAGTTATGCTAACGGCTCTCGTTCGCGGAAACTCTAAAGAAGTTGTATGGGAGGGCCCCATAACGTCAGCCTTGTAATCCGCACTCTCTTTTATTTTAGACGTCTCTTTGGCAAAAACAGTAGACACATCATGCCCTTCGAATACTTATCCACTGTCTCTCGCCATCGACACCAGCCATATGCACATACCTTATAGTTTCACTATTTCTTTGCCTTATGAGCCAGTATCTCTCATCTTTGTTCATCTCTTTCCAAGAGCAGCGCTTACAGCTATATAGCCCATAATTGGCCACACCTGGGCAGAGGCAATGAGAGGTCCCGGGTAGGGGCGGAGCTTCCTCTATAGTACTGCCCCTGCAGTACCACACCATGCCTCTGCAGCCCTGTGGGGCATTGATCAGGGATCAAGCCCTCACTATGTATATATATATTATATATATATATATATATATATTCATTTTTTTCTTCTCATTATTTTTTGCCTCCTTCATAAGCCTGCCATGTCACAAGAGTTTCAATGTTCAGATTGGCCCTCTGTTATGATGTAGGCCTACATGTGAGAATAAAAACACTGACTCTCTTTCTCTCTCTCTCTCCCTCTCTCTCTCTCTGTCTCTCTGTCTCTCTATCCCCCTCTCTCTCTCCTCAAAGTGGGATGTCTACTCACAAACACGCACGCATGCTTTTATATTGAGGAATGATTCATGTTAGAGACCTGTGTAATAGGTAGCGCCTAGGCCGACGCATGTTTCTCATGAATATTTCGGTGCACCCACTGTGTCGGCACAAAGTGATAGCTGTCTGAGCCTGAAGCGTGACATCTGTATGCTAGTAGTCAAAGGCAGACATAAATGGAAGAATGACAGTATTATATGGAATCAGTTGCTAAGGTTGTCATCTAGCGATGAATTAAATGTCGAAGACATAGAGATAGATCATCGACGGCTAGATGTGTCTACGGGAGGAGTACGTACTGTGATGCCTTATAACATTGACCGCTCAACACGCACCCACACACTTTGACATAGTTGGCACGCGAAGCGCCAGTTCTCTCTCCAGTTACTCATACAGGTTCAACTATCACACGTTACATATTCGTAGATAACCAAAACACCCGAAACAAATTTCATGAAGGTCCACATAAGTTGCACTCTAACCACGACCACGGCTTCAAAAACTAGTACGCTGTTATGCTTGAAAGCCCGCCGAGCATGCATTCATGTAGTGTCGCGAACACTATAGGTATGTTAAAAATACCTTGGATACATAAATGCTCGTGCAGAACGATAAGTGATATTATGCGTAGAGTGATGTTTTTTTATCTAAGTCTTTCTACTGCTTAGAACGCCTAACATTTCGTCTCACGACTCTCACTGTGCTCACGCACTGTTTTCTCATCTTTGAGTTGCGTGTGAATCGAACAAATTTTTGTAATGTCTTTTAAATAATTGTGCTCATATCAAAGAAAATACTATATATCTGATTCCAAACTTGTTACCATGATAGGGCCGCCGGGAGGTAATTTTATTCATATTCCGCGTTCGATATCGCGCCTGTAACTTGAGTAAGTCATGATGTTGTGCTCATATATGGATAAGTTAAGTGAGATCCAATGCTGCTGGAATCTCCATTATTAGATAGGCGCCGACCTGGTAGACGACTTCTGTCCTTGTCTAGCCTTCCGTGTACGGGCTTCCGTGCGAGATTTTCTAAACTAAAATTCCGTATATATAAGATCGGTCAAAAATAAAGTCCCACTTTCAGATAATGGCTCCCCATATTCTTCTCGGTTAAGTCCGTATTCTTCGACTTAGATCACTGGGGCTCAAACAGAGCTCTGTGTGTTGTACCCCCTCCGCCTTCTCTATTTCCGATGACACACTTCACTCTCCACCAAAAGTCCCCACCTTCTATATACTGCATCTATTAACTGTTGTGTCCATTCCTAAATCTCGTTTCAAATAGTCCTCACATTCAACCCTCGGCCCTGCATGTTTACCTCCGTCAGCAGACCGCTGGTTTTGCTCCGCTGTTGTTTTGTTTCTCTGTCTCTCTGTGCTTTGGTGAGTCACATTCAATCCCTTCCCTACCAACACCAGGTCCACATATTAACCTATTCACATCCAGAAGGTCTTTATTATCCTTTACAGCCAATTGTTATTATAGCAATAGTACACAGGATAGAAAAATATACGTAGCACGCATATAGCTAAAACAATATAATACAGTCCTACATATAATATAGCTAAGACAATATAATACAGTCTAAAGCTCAGACAATATAATACAGTCCTAGTACATTCCTATATCTAAGACAATATGTTAGTCCTATAGCTAAGACAAATTTATAAATACATACCGATATACCAAGTAATTCCATAGCTAAGACAATTATTGGAATAGTACAGGTTCAGAAGGAGGTAGCTGAGTCCTTTGAACCAAGATTGGCCTTCATCAAGGGACAATAAGAATTAACACCCATGAGTATCAACCGTTGCGTTTGTACATATGATGAACAAATGACAAAATATCATCAATACACTAAGACAATATTTTCGTACTCATCTAATTAATCCTTTTATATTTTTCTTGACGGTAAGTTTGATATTGTATAAAGACACTATATACAGTTTCTGTAGAACTTAAAGAGGCATAAGTGATTAGTTAACTTCAGTCGTTAGTTATCTTTTAAGACGATAAAGCCTAGCGTATATAAATACTAGTGTTTTAAGTGATGTTTCTAGTGTTTATTCCACTTTAAAGTAGCGAAAAAGCAGGGGCGAGACAATTCACATTAAGGCAGTGTTGTCTTGTGCTCATAGCAAGTTTTAGTGTGTGTGAATTAAGAGCGATAAAGAGAGCTGTAGAGTGTTATGTTATTTTTTATGTAAACAGTGTATAATAAGCCATTATATACAGTTTACGCTAGATGTGAGATTATGTGGGTTAAGATAGTTAATCGGATTAGTGTTAGCTTTGTTGATATATAGTGTATTAAGCATCTCAATTTTTTAGGTGGGTAGTATTGTACGTTCCCACGTGTTGATCAAGTATGTTTCCTCTGTTTACTATGGTTTGCATTGGTAAGTGAGTATTGGTATGTTGATGAGGTAGAATAGTTTATATATCATAGGATAGGAATATTATAAGAGGATGTGAAATTAGTTCCCTGAAGGTCGTATAAACCTTCTTGGCCCTGCTTAGGACAATAGACTCCTTATTTGAAATAGTAAATATGGTGGACAGTGTTTCGTTACTGATTACATGATTATTATGACATATAAGACGTGTTTTTTATTGTGGACTTTAGGGTTGATTTATTGCTACACCAATTGTTTTAAGTCTACTTAATTTTAGCTACCATTGTCTATTATAGTCTCCTATTAAATTATAATATTTAACAATAAAAAAAATGTGTCTTTCACTGTTAGTTAGGGTTAGAGGGTTAGGGTTAGGGTTTCAAGCACTCATAATTGCAAAGCAATTACCCTAACCAACAATCTCAATAAACAATTGGATTTCTATTTTAGAATTTGAATGTTTCATTTATATTATTTATATTATGTTTCATTTATATTATATATATATATATATACATTTATATATATATTATATTTATATCATTTATATATATTATTTATTAATTATTTATTATTTATTTATTATATTATATATATATTATTTATTTATATAATATATTATATAATAATTATAATATTTTTATTATTATAATTTAGATTATGATATATATAATATATATTTATTATATTATATTTATTATTATTAATAGTAGTATTATATTATAATATTATTATTATTATTATTATTATTATTGTTATAATTATTATTATTATTATTATTATTATTATTATTATTATATATTGTATATTGTAATTATTATTATTATTATTATTATTATTATTATTATTATTATTTTATTATTATATTATTATATATATATTATATTATATATATTTAATATATATATATATATTATATATATTATATATATTTATATATATTATATATTATTATATTATATATATTATATTATTTATTATATTATATTATATTATATTATTATATATTATACTATATATACTATATTATATTAAATTATATTAAATATATTATATTATAATATATTATATTATATTAAATTATAATATAATATAATATAATATTATGTTATATTATAATATATTATATTATATATATATTATATATTATATTATATATATTATATTATATTATATTATATTATATTAATATATTATATATATATTATATTATATATATTATATTATATTATATTATATTGTATTATTATATATTATAATATATTATATTAATATATATAATTAATATATATATGTATATTATGTATAATTATAATATATATATAATATAATATATTATAATATAACATAATAATATATATAATATAATATAATATAGTATAATATAGTATATATTATATAATATATATATTATATTATATTAAAATATTATATTATTATTAATATATTATATTTATATATATATAATTATAATTATATAATATACATTAATTGTTATTTAGAAATACTTCACTTATAGTAAATGTATCTAAATTAAATGTGTAGATTAAATAGTCTTACTAATCTTGTTTTTGCATTATATTCATATGAGCTTGTGAGTATTATAGTATGTCTCTTGTGCTTCAGAAGTATTATTTTTAGTGAATTTGATTAAATCTTCACGTAACCTCAAAGTTATATAATCGTACCTTTACTAGTTAAATGATTTTATAATGTTAATTTTAAGATGTAGATAGTCATCCATCTATGTTACCTTTAACCAAGCTCTATTGTAATAATGAGCAACATTTAACAGGCCGTGATAGTAAGAACCTTAGAAGCACTTTTATGTATAGTTTATTTAATAATTATTTAATATATTTAATTCAATTAAATATTTTATGATATTAACTGGATAATACAATCATACTCAACACACACCACGACATCAAACAATACCAACCACTCTTATAAACTCTCAAACACACACCAGTTAGTCTTTCTTTAGTACTAGGCGTTACACACCACTCACTTCTCCGATACACACACTTATCTCAACTCGAACACACACTTAATAACACTTTTAGTCTCAACACTCCACTAATTCTTACTTAACAAGTCATTCACACACAACATAACACTTGCATCTTATAAAACACTACACTACAACTCCATTCAAACATTGCACATCATACTATCAATCAATCAACATCAACAATATCATCTTAACATACATACTCAACACACGTTATTATGCAACAAAAACCTTTATCGACCTGTGTTGACGAACCATGGCGTCTGGGAAAAATATTTTTTTATGAACATATATTTATAGAATTTGTATATTTTAAAATATTATGATAGATATATGAATATTATAATGTAAACATTACGTGTATCATAAATAAGTTTTAGATCAGTATTAGTATTAAGTCCTGTGGTTTCCTACTGATTGATTTCCCGTATGATTTTTATCTTTTGCACTACGTACAGTGATAGATGATCAATCACTAAACATTATCAATAGCGTGTAATAAAGTACCCATCTTTGAAAAAATCTTATTTAAGTTATGATATATTTTTAGGTGATTATGCATAAATGGTCGTGAAAGCCCACCCCTCATCGCCACCTCCTTAAAATTGACATAGGTATGTGTTAAGATTGTAGATTTTGAAATATGTTTAATTCGATACATATCAAAAAACATCATTACTTATACATTATGATATAATACTATCTGTATTATATTATATTATATTGGCATATATATGTTATATATTATGATATAATACTATCTGTATTATATTATATTATATTGGCATATATATGTTATATATTATGATATAATACTATCTGTATTATATTATATTATATTGGCATATATATGTTATACATTATGATATAATACTATCTGTATTATATTATATTATATTGGCATATATATGTTATACATTATGATATAATACTATCTGTATTATATTATATTATATTGGCATATATATGTTATATATTATGATATAATACTATCTGTATTATATTATATTATATTGGCATATATATGTTATATATTATGATATAATACTATCTGTATTATATTATATTATATTGGCATATATATGTTATATATTATGATATAATACTATCTGTATTATATTATATTATATTGGCATATATATGTTATACATTATGATATAATACTATCTGTATTATATTATATTATATTGGCATATATATGTTATATATTATGATATAATACTATCTGTATTATATTATATTATATTGGCATATATATGTTATACATTATGATATAATACTATCTGTATTATATTATATTATATTGGCATATATATGTTATATATTATGATATAATACTATCTGTATTATATTATATTATATTGGCATATATATGTTATACATTATGATATAATACTATCTGTATTATATTATATTATATTGGCATATATATGTTATACATTATGATATAATACTATCTGTATTATATTATATTATATTGGCATATATATGTTATATATTATGATAGGAATGTGGACTTAATAGAATAAAACACTATAATAGAGTTAGTTTAATTTATGAATTGATCAAGTCGGCAGCTACTGGAACACTCCAATTTTCAAAGTCTAGAACCTTGCGTGTAAATAGGTCCCAGGTCTGCTTGCACTCCACTGTCATGTGCTAAGTACGATTATGATATAAAGGCATACATGATGGTTTAGTAATATAGTTTCATCTATTTTTTTTTTTAACGCAATAGGTTGATCTTTTATTTAATGTCGCTACTTGCTTATTTAAATAAGCCGTTGGTATTATGTGCTAATTTTACCCCGTACTGTCTTATGATGTACTCATGCCCACACAAGCATTGGTAAAGGTCGGATAAACGTTTCCATGAAAGTTGTGAAGACCCATCACCTTTTACTGTTTAACCGCTTAGAAACACACAAGCGCCTATTGTGAAAATGAATTGTGAACTACTCTCGAATGCAATAACCCCCCAACTCCAAAACGGTAGGGAAGCAAGTAGAGGTGCACCAGCACAAGATACATACAGAGGGATCATTGGGCAATAGCGTCTTATGAGGTTATTGTGTGCGTGGCTGCAAAATGCGTTTGAGCGCGAGATAAGTGCAGTTTGGACATCCATGCCTCTCGCGACTAAACGCTTGGTGTTTGATGCCTAAACCGATGTTGCCCCACTGTCTTATGATGTACTCATGCCCACACAAGCATTGGTAAGGTCGGATAAACGTTTCCATGAAAGTTGTGAAGACCCATCACCTTTTACTGTTTAACCGCTTAGAAACACACAAGCGCCTATTGTGAAAATGAATTGTGAACTACTCTCGAATGCAATAACCCCCCAACTCCAAAACGGTAGGGAAGCAAGTAGAGGTGCACCAGCACAAGATACATACAGAGGGATCATTGGGCAATAGCGTCTTATGAGGTTATTGTGTGCGTGGCTGCAAAATGCGTTTGAGCGCGAGATAAGTGCAGTTTGGACATCCATGCCTCTCGCGACTAAACGCTTGGTGTTTGATGCCTAAACCGATGTTGCCCCACTGTCTTATGATGTACTCATGCCCACACAAGCATTGGTAAGGTCGGATAAACGTTTCCATGAAAGTTGTGAAGACCCATCACCTTTTACTGTTTAACCGCTTAGAAACACACAAGCGCCTATTGTGAAAATGAATTGTGAACTACTCTCGAATGCAATAACCCCCCAACTCCAAAACGGTAGGGAAGCAAGTAGAGGTGCACCAGCACAAGATACATACAGAGGGATCATTGGGCAATAGCGTCTTATGAGGTTATTGTGTGCGTGGCTGCAAAATGCGTTTGAGCGCGAGATAAGTGCAGTTTGGACATCCATGCCTCTCGCGACTAAACGCTTGGTGTTTGATGCCTAAACCGATGTTGCCCCACTGTCTTATGATGTACTCATGCCCACACAAGCATTGGTAAGGTCGGATAAACGTTTCCATGAAAGTTGTGAAGACCCATCACCTTTTACTGTTTAACCGCTTAGAAACACACAAGCGCCTATTGTGAAAATGAATTGTGAACTACTCTCGAATGCAATAACCCCCCAACTCCAAAACGGTAGGGAAGCAAGTAGAGGTGCACCAGCACAAGATACATACAGAGGGATCATTGGGCAATAGCGTCTTATGAGGTTATTGTGTGCGTGGCTGCAAAATGCGTTTGAGCGCGAGATAAGTGCAGTTTGGACATCCATGCCTCTCGCGACTAAAACGCTTGGTGTTTGATGCCTAAACCGATGTTGCCCCACTGTCTTATGATGTACTCATGCCCACACACAGCATTGGTTTAAAGGTCGGGATTAAACGCTCATTCTTGGTTAAAAAATGCAAAGATGACTCTGTCCGAGTGTGTTATATAAGTGTAACTCCTATTCACTAGTAACGCATATCACAGCCTATGTCCCTGTAGCTAAATGCAACAGTCGACATTGTTAAGAAACTGTACAACGATAGTGCGAATAGATGGCTATTGTTTGTGTTGTGTAATCTTATAGTCGACTGTGGGTGGAAGAACATCGACTCAATCGTGATAACAGCCCAAATAAGGGATACATCACGCGCCCAGCTCGTCTCATCCCATGATGAAGACAGCGCAGCTGTCCTGAGCCCACAAGTGTCCATACACGGTCTCTTTAGTGGTTGCTGATTCAATACAGAATCTCATGATCGCTAACGTGGCTCTCGCACCAATGTCCTCGGACCTGAGTACACATTGAAAGCTATCTCTCGCATCTTTTT
>PIJE02006778.1:0-14258 GCA_002895965.2 Coryphaenoides rupestris | reverse complement strand
TAATGGGCTGGTTTGAATCTTCTAAATGTTCTAACAACCTTACCGTGAACGGGCTGGCAGTCCAGGGTATGGACCTGGAACTCGCTTGATGGAAGCGTCTCATAGAACTCGTTCAGCGCATCCTGGCCCGACACCGCGTTCCCATTCCACACCAGGGTGGACTTGTCCAAGTAGAGACGGGTCAGATTCTGTGTTGAATGAAATCCAAAACACACAGTGTAGTGTGAGTAGTACAGACAAGGCGTGTAGATGAATGAATGACCTGGAAGATGGCCACAACTCACCCTCCTCTTCTTATCCATGCAGTCGTAGTAAATGTTGACGAATTCCTCTGCATACCTGCAGGACTGGTCGGCGTGGGTTTTGAAATCCTGCAATGAGCATGTTTCAATATGAATGTGATGTTTTAAGATAAGATGAGATAACATAAGATGGAACTTTATTGATCCCGAGGGAAATTATTGTGACAGGTTGCATAGCAATAGAATAAAACAATAGAGAAATAAACAGTTGAATAATACAAATAATATAACAGATTCACAAATTTGCAGTAAGTCTAAGTCCTAGGAGAAATATACAAATATAAATAAGATGACATATTCAGTCAGCAAAAACAATTTGCCAATAATTGAAGTTTTTTTTACTACTGTACTACATGAGTGATACACATATTAAGCCAGACACACTTACTGTATATTCTCACTACTACTTCTCAATACCTTTGTGCAACTTGTTTTGTTGACTGAATATCTGACCTATATTTCTTCCTTAGGTTTATTCAGTGTATACTTGTACATTTGTTGTTTTATTTTTGTTATTCTATTGTTTATGCCTCTATTGTTTATTATTCTATTGCTATGCTTATTGTTGTTGGTATTTTTAGCAAAATATGGACACACACAAAAACAAACAAACAAACAAAAACACACACACACACACTCACTCACCACTCTATACGCCATAAAGAGACTTTAACTGTGAAACGTGTTGTCTTCAGGTCCAGGCGACGGCAGCAGGTCACCAGATAACAATAATCGTCCACAATGACTCAAATACTTCAGGATATTTTCATACATCCAAGGTTGAGAAACAACGAAGCACACACACACACACTGGGAGAGGTCAGGCTTACTGCATCCGGGGGTCAACACGCGGCTCCTTTCACATTAAAATACTTATGGCGGAGAGGGTCTTTTACTTTGAAGGAACGCAACAACACGCCACGCCTCGGCGGAAACGGAATATTGAGTGATGCGTTCCAATTGTGCTCGGAAGTCGGAATTTCCGAGTTCAAAGTCGGAAATTTCCGCGGGAACGCGCACTGAGGTCGGATTTGCAACTCGGAAAGTCGGAAGAATCTCACGACCCCAGAAATCCAAGACGTCAGTGAACGCTGTAGTAATATACTGTTTTTAGCACTTCTGTCTATTTGTGTCTCATAAAATCAGTCGTACACACAGTACTGTACGACTTCTATCTGTGGACATGTTGCGACGGTGTTTGTATGCGCAAAATGCCACATAATACGTGCTTATTCAATTAAATTAAACTTTATTTGTATAAATACAGTCTCAAAGGGCTTTACATGCCAGATTATTATCGATAAAAAAAAAATCAATTGGCCCATAATAATCAGGCATGTAAAGCCCGTTGAGACTGTATTGTGATTAAAGGCTCTACAAATAAAATGTACGAATTTAATTGAATGGAATTAGCGGAAAACGTCCGACTTGGAACTCGGAAATTCCGACTTCGGCGTGGAACTGGAACGCTGAGGGGCGGCGTGTTGTCGCGCTCCTTCAAAGTAAAAGACCCTCTCAGCGCCCTACGTCTTTTACTTTGAAGGAGCGCGACAACAATAACGCGCCGTGCGCACTTGTTTCACGTCCACGCTGACTCACGCCACGTCCAGTGTGTGTGTGTGTGTTGTTTTGGACTGAACGTAATAAACACACACTTGGACACGATGGAGGCCTCGGTGTCAAACGTGGACATCTGTAACTATGCCTACGCAGGTGACCTGGCCAAGATAAGGCGCTGCATTATCACGGATAAGACGCTCGCCTGTAAAACGGATCAGGTGATAGTGCTGATAATGCTCATCTCCTACGTTAAATTCAATTCAATTCAATTCAATTCAATTCAATGACGATAAATAACATGTCCAGGACAACAGGACCGCGCTGCACTGGGCTTGTTCTGCCGGCCGAACCGACGTGGTGCAGTTCCTCCTGGACCTGGGAGTGGACGTGAACCTGGAGGATGATGTAACGTTACCTCGACTATAGTGGGACTGACTAGTCACTCAGGGGCCCAAAGTGGAGGGTGTGGTGGTGGTGGGTTAGGGTGAAATGGGCTCAATGAATTGGTTGCTGGACAGACGTTTGTGTCAAAAAAGAATGAAACAAAATACACTGGAGTATAAATACTTAAACAAACATGAAGAGAAGAATGTTCTCTTACAGTAAGCATGATACTCCAAGCAAACCTCATTTAACCACTTAAATGTTGAAGAATCGATCAGAAATGTCCTTTAATTAGCACAAAATGTAGATATTACTTTTTTTTTTTCACTGGAAGGATCTAGGCCAGGGGTGGGCAATTATTTTGGCTCAAGGGCCACATTTGGTTTTCTAAGTAAACAGACGGGCCGGGCCATTGGCAGATGAGGAGATCGCCGCGTGGATAAGGCCAAGTTTGGCCCGCGGGCCCCAAATTGGGCAGCCATGATCTAGGCCATCATTTCTAAGAAACGGGTTGCTTTCCTGAACACCGTCCCCGGCCACATCATTCACTCTTGTGACATAATACAGCACTGGGGTGGCCCCTTAAAGTTACTCATGGTCTGTACGCACACGCACACGCACACACACACACAACACACACACACACACACACACAGACACAGACACACACAGGGGAAGAACTAACTTGACATTTCTTTTGAATCAAGGGGGAATCCCACAGTAAGAAACGATACTATGGCTACTGTTATAATGTTAAACTTGAGATGGATGTAAATTCCAATTAGAAAATACTCAAATATCCAAACTCAATGTATAATACAAATATATCTTAAATTAAATGTTGAATTAACACCTTTCCATCTTCCCACACACAATGATGGTGCATCATTTCATAAGCACAAGTGTGGCTATCTTAGCTGACCAGCTAAGATAGATTATTAAAAAAGAATCATATCAAGTAGTCATCATTTATCTAAGTGCTGTAAATGCTACCGTATCTGATCTGTAGATCCGTAGAAGCCATACAACAGATAAACATGGAGATGGAGGAGCAGAGGAGCATTTCCTATATCATTCTACCAAATATCCTGCATTATGTTTGCTACACATGAAAAATTATGTGACTTTGTTTCTACATACAAAATAAATCGTGTTTAATCTGCCCTGTTCATTATAGACCGACATGATAACGTTTTATTTTGAAGTAATCTTCACAAAAGTATATCATCGTTTTACACACCTTACTCTGCATGTCTTAATGTTAGATGGTGATGCACATGTTTTAGTTGATGGCAGTTAATAGATTCCCATGAAGTTCCCAAGTGAATGAATAAAACTATAAATATAAAGCACTATGAAATAGAAAGCTGGCATAAACCCTTGGATTATTCAATATACATTTTGTGGTTTTCAGTACACCTTATAGGTCTGGAGATTTTTTTTTTAAATAGTCTAATTTTCCTCTAAGAGCGATATGAATGAGATATGATCCTACCTCATGTCGGCCTTTCGAGGATGCATAGTGTAAAGCGGTGCAGCCATTCTGATTGACAGAGTTCAGCTGAGCTCCTTTGGATATCAGGGCCTTGACGATGTCCTCTCGGCCTGCTGAGGCAAGCTATGTGGAGAGGGGTCAAGCAGCCTGGAAAGAGGAATAAACCTCAATGTTGTGAAACTATTTTGCTCTGGCATACAGGCAGGTATCATACCATACTATAATAAAAGATCATTGCAGTTTACAAAGTGTTCATCTTACTATATTATGCTATATTATTATTATTAATAATATTATGTCTATAAATATGATCTATAACACTGCCTCTCATCTCCTCTCATCATCATCATGTGCCAATATTCTTAATGTCATGTCCAATAATATTACACTTCATTTATGCAAATTGTTTTCGCCGTCGGAATAGGACTGAGGAGGATCCTGTTGCAGTTCATAATCTAGACTCTAGATTAGAAACTGCAACGGGATCCACATGAAGGTCCATCAGAGTCTCGGTTAACTCTCTATGGCATCCAGTTTTTCTTGGATGCCATAGAGGCGTCTAGACAGCCTCCAATAAACACTTGGCGGCAATGAGATTATTATTATGATGATGATTATTATTATTATTATACGCCAGTGGGATAGTGTTGGGAGTTGTGGATGTATTGATCGTGTGGGCCGGTAACTTTCCACTCTGCTGTGTGGCCTACGTGACTAGTTAGCTGTTTGACTACGTGACTAGTTAGCTGTTTTGAACCTACGTGACTAGTTAGCTTGACCTACGCTGACTATCAGCTTCACTCTTATCTGTTTACCCCAGGAGGCCTCTGAGACGCACTCGCAGCTGTTGTTGTGGAACATGTTGCGTCTTCTATCTGGACTGGCTGTCTGGCGGAAGTTCTCAACCAGAGACCTTGCAGTCCCTGCTTCCTTATTCGGGACATGGAAACCCACATCTCTGTGTGGCACGTGAGGCCATGATATCCGTGCTTCAAGTTAACTGTTTGTCTGTCTGTTACATATCCACGTGGGGCCTGGGGTCCTGGCGTCTCCGGATTGGCTGTCTGGGGGGTGGGGGACGGAAGGGTCTCCATGGACGGCCTTGTTGTCCCTGCTCCCTGAATGGCTGTCTTAGAGGCGTTTCTATGTCTGCTTCCCTTGTTGAGTTGTTGTGTCTATATGTAAATGTTCCTTTTGTTGTCCCATGCAAACTGTATATAGGCTCTATGTATCTAAATAAACTTTGAATCATTCCTGGTGATACTGCCTTGTGTCACATTGATTCCCGAGCTCGCTGCTTTGCTACAGATAATCCAGAACCTGAACCTGAACTCCAGCCACAATAGATGACCACTCGAAACTGCGCATAACAGATAGAAAACCATCTAAGGAGAAGGATCACACTTTCATCTGGAGATAATCGACATTATATTAGAGTTTATCATTATCATTATGTGGGATATGTGGTGGGAGTATTACAGTACATAAGTGAATACACTATACAGGAATAACATTTAACTGCAGTCCAGTAACGTGTATTACTGTATGATGAGACAGAGGAACACTTCAGGCGGCACCAGGGATTTTGGGGAAAGAAACCATATAGGGGCCCCACCACGGCCGAGCGGAAAAAAGTCATGTTATTTTACAAAAAAATTTTTTTTAACATAATTTAGACCATCATTATATATATACATGGACCCATATAATACTGTGATACTTTTACTACGTGGTTAAATGAGGTTTGCTTGGAGTATCATACTGAAGAGAACATTCTTCCTATGCGGACCCAGGCGCCGTCATATCCGGACCCGGACCTATAACCGATAAATTATTATACAATTTAGTTGTCGCGTTTCTATTTTAACCGGCGCATCTTTTCTAGCCTTTACGGCACTGGCTTAGCGGCCCAATCAGGTCACGTCACGTGACGCTACTCAGCCAATCAGATCGTTGCAGTCAGTGAGCGACTGGAAACAAACACGCGGAGAGACGAGACGAGATAAACAGTCAAACACGGCACGCAAAAACGATCACATCCTCATCGTATCGTAAAGCAATCCGAGATATAAAAAGTATATGGTACTCAGCAGCCAGCAGTATTAAAAGCTCAAAGAGTACACATGCTGCTCAGACACCTCTAACCCAGTACTTTCACATTCATAGTACACATTATCTTGTAGGGCATACGTTTTACATCATGTGCAATACTCTCAGTATCATGTGCAATACTCTCAATATCATGTGCTATATTATTAATAATGTTACCTCTAAATACTACCTTGCAATATTACCTCCCATCTCCTCTCATCATCATGTGCAATATTCTTAATGTCATGTGCAACACTTCTTCTCAATATTATCCCTGCAATATCACCATGCTACATTACCATTATCACCATGCTACATATGATACATTATGTGCAATATTCTTAATATTCTTTGTAGGTACTTCAATTATTGTAAATTGTTTTTGCTGAATATCTTCTTACCTATATTTGTATACTTCTCCTAGGACTTAGACTTACTGTACATTTGTAAATGTGGAATATTATTTTTATTATTCTACTGTTCTCTATTCCTTTATTGCTATGAAACCTGGCACAAGCATTTCCTTCGGGATCAATAAAGGTCTATATTATTATATTATCAATAAAGGTCTATATTATTATATTATATTATCTTAAACCTTAAGCCACCTGCATATTTGTAGGATGAACTTTGACCTCCACGTTTAGCTCCAGTATGCAAACACACACAAAACAATCACGACAGACGTATTCCGTTTCGTTTACAGATTTGTAAAACTACTTTAACTGTAACAATGTCGCACATATACAGTTGCCTGCATTTTAAGTGTACTTTAGTTTGTCCTGTTTGACGGCCAACCTTTCATTCTAGAAAAGCCCACAGCTTGGAGCCAAAACAATGGTACAGAAACTCACTCCATGGTGCTGTTACATACATATATACATATATATATATATATATATATATATATATAAATGTGTATATATATATACCGTATATATAGATATCCCCGGGGTAAATTCCCCGGGGATTTCTCTAGAGAACAGCTCGAATACAAAGGAATACATGACGTGTTGTAAATAGATGACACCAGGTAAAAACTACTAGACTTCAGTGGGGGAAAAAAAAGTTATTGGAAACATTGTCCAGTGAGGGGCAGGGGGCAAGCAATTTATTGACAGTAAAAGTAAAAGTAAGATCAATTAGTAGAAAAATATAACAAATTGAGTGTCAATGTAGCAAAGATTAGGGTATGTATTGTATTAGATGCACAACTGAACCAAATGGGTATGCATTAAATGTAATACTATTGGCACAGTAATAGCCCAAAACTATTTGTATGCCTTTCTTTTTTTTTCTTTTTTATAATCAGCTATATTTACACTTAACTTCAAACTACTACTTGTTGTAGTCGGCTGTGCATACATTGACATCAAGTTTTAATGGTTCTTCAGATGGGAGACTGGTGAGAGTGCACGCTGGCATCCGGTTCCATTAAGCTTCTCTCATCCTCCGCCTGTTATTGCCACACTGCAATGGCGGTGATTGGAGTCCTGACTTTACAATTGGAAGATGATGGTGATCGGGGCAGTGGTAGACAGCGCCTCATCCTTCAACCATGCGGCGCAGCAGGGTGCCCAGGCCACCCTTGGCTACCTGGACCGGGGTCTTTTCTTCCTTGTTCTCAATGTAGATACTGGCCCCGTGCGACACCAGTAGCTTGGCGGCCTCGACACGCTCCTCTTCACACGCCAAGTGGCTGATAAATTGAATAAACAAAAATAATGATAAATAAATAAACGAGCAAACACATTTCAGAATAACATAGCAAACCATCATTGCCATTAAAACGGCTGCTCATTGATCTGTTAATGTGGCAACATATCACAACATATTTTCTGTTCTACAACCACACAAAATCCACCAAACTCGTGTTCCCTTACAGCGCTGTGTTTCCCTCCGAGTCCAGGATGTTTGTGGATGCGCTTTGCTCTAGAAGCAGTTGGATGAGCCGGTAGTTGCCTTTAGCCGAGGCCCTGTGGAGGGCAGTGGAGTCCAGTTTGTCTGTGGCGTTGGGGTCTGCTCCGTTCTCCAGCAGCACAAGGGCTATCTGTCAGGAACAGGAGTCACTGAAAAGCCAGACTTTCGGTAACAGCTGCAGTCCAATGAATAATCTCTGTGAGGTGTCAAGTTGACTTGAATCTGTAGTTATTCATATGTTTAAGAATCTAAAGTATGCCACTTTTCATTTCACTGCATAACCTGTATGTGACAAATACACATCTTAAATGTTGAAGAATCGATCAGAAATGTCCTTTAATTAGCACAAAATGTAGATATTACTTTTTTTTTTTTTTCTTCTTTTTTTTCACTGGAAGGATCTAGGCCATCATTTCTAAGAAACGGGTTGCTTTCCTGAACACCGTCCCCGGCCACATCATTCACTCTTGTGACATAATACAGCACTGGGGTGGCCCCTTAAAGTTACTCATAGTCTGTACACACACGCACGCACGCACGCCACACACACACACACACACACAGACAGACACACAGACACACAGACAGACACGCACACACACACACACACACACACACAGGGGAAGAACTAACTTGAACTTTCTTTTGAATCAAGGGGGAATCCCACAGTAAGAAACGATACTATTGTAGTGACTACATAATGGGGTTCATGTTCTCCTCTTGCTGTGGGTTGTGTAGTGGGGGGGAACCAGATCTGGCACTGGGGGCCAGAGGGGACATTTATTGTGGTTGCACTTCCTGTTCTGGACTCTCACGCATGCGAACAAATTCTGCTTTTTTCACTGAGAGTGTTACCTTTGTTTGGATTAAAAACAGTTAGTTTATACTGCCTACGTCCTCCTTTCCTCCGGCACTACACTATGGCTACTGTTATAATGTTAAACTTGAGATGGATGTAAATTCCAATTAGAAAATACTCAAATATCCAAACTCAATGTATAATACAAATATATCTTAAATTAAATGTTGAATTAACACCTTTCCATCTTCCCACACACAATGATGGTGCATCATTTCATAAGCACAAGTGTGGCTATCTTAGCTGACCAGCTAAGATAGATTATTAAAAAAGAATCATATCAAGTAGTCATCATTTATCTAAGTGCTGTAAATGCTACCGTATCTGATCTGTAGATCCGTAGAAGCCATACAACAGATAAACATGGAGATGGAGGAGCAGAGGAGCATTTCCTATATCATTTCTACCAAATATCCTGCATTATGTTTGCTACACATGAAAAATTATGGTGACTTGTTTCTACATACAAAATAAATCGTGTTTAATCTGCCTGTTCATTATAGACCGACATGATAACGTTTTATTTTGAAGTAATCTTCACAAAAGTATATAATGTAAATGTATATAATGTAAATGTATATCATCGTTTTACACACTGTACTCTGCATGTCTTAATGTTAGATGGTGATGCACATGTTTTAGTTGATGGCAGTTAATAGATTCCCATGAAGTTCCCAAGTGAATGAATAAAACTATAAATATAAAGCACTATGAAATAGAAAGCTGGCATAACCTTGGATTATTCAATATACATTTTGTGGTTTTCAGTACACCTTATAGGTCTGGAGATTTTTTTTTTTTAAATCGTCTAATTTCCTCGAAGAGCGATATGAATGAGATATGATCCTACCTCATGTCGGCCTTTCGAGGATGCATAGTGTAAAGCGGTGCAGCCATTCTGATTGACAGAGTTCAGCTGAGCTCCTTTGGATATCAGGGCCTTGACGATGTCCTCTCGGCCTGCTGAGGCAGCTATGTGGAGAGGGGTCCAAGCAGCCTGGAAAGAGGAATAAACCTCAATGTTGTGAAACTATTTTGCTCTGCATACAGGCAGGTATCATACCATACTATAATAAAAGATCATTGCAGTTTACAAAGTGTTCATCTTACTATATTATGCTATATTATTATTATTATTATTATTATTATTATTAATAATATTATCATGTTGTCTATAAATATGATCTATAACACTACCTCTCATCTCATCATCATCATGTGCAATATTCTTAATGTCATGTCCATCTTATCTTGCCCATATATTTGTATATTTTAACTGTAAATTTATAAATCCGTTAGTTTATTTTTATTATTCTGTTGTTTTCCATATTGTTTTATTGTACTGTATTGCTATGTAACCTGGCACAAGAATTTCCTCCGGGATTAATAAAGTTCTATTCTATTCTATTTAATTAAAGTCTGGATCCAGGGGGAGGTCTATTCTATGGCTCAACAGCGCCACCGTCAGTTGAGAGAAAGACATCAAATGGCATTTCTTGTGGAACTTCTGGGAAAACAGAACAGAAGATAGAGTAGGCCTCGTTAAGTTTATTTCAGTACACGTGTCTGAACTTTTTTTCTACCTTCTCTCCAGCAGTGTTGTTCAGCTACACAGTGTCGCGGTCGCACGTACCTTGATGAAGTGCTTTGGGTACACTAATACTATATGTGTCAGATGTGGTTGAACATCACTGCATCCGACCTTCACTCTATAACCCTCTCCTCAGTCTAGAATCTCGACTGAGGAGGATCCTGTTGCAGTTCATAATCTAGACTCTAGATTAGAAACTGCAACGGGATCCACATGAAGGTCCATCAGAGTCTCGGTTAACTCTATATGGCATCCAGTTTTTCTTGGATGCCATAGAGGCGTCTAGACAGCCTCCAATAAACACTTGGCGGCAATGGGATTATTATGATGATGATGATTATTATTATTATTATTATACGCCAGTGGGATAGAAAACCATCTAAGGAGAAGGATCACACTTTAATCCGGAGATAATCGACATTATATTAGAGTTTAACATTATCATTATGTGGGATATGTGGTGGGAGTATTACAGTACATAAGTGAATACACTATACAGGAATAACATTTAACTGCAGTCCAGTAACGTGTATCACTGTATGATGAGACAGAGGAACACTTCAGGCGGCACCAGGGGGAAAGAAACCATATAGGGGCCCCACCACGGCCGAGCGGGAAAAAAGTCATGTTATTTTACAAAAAAACTAATTTTAACATAATTTAGACCATCATTATATACAGTATATGGACCCATATAATACTGTGATACTTTTACTACGTGGTTAAATGAGGTTTGCTTGGAGTATCATGCTTACTGTAAGAGAACATTCTTCTCTTCATGTTTGTTTAAGTATTTATTTTAAGTAAGAGAGGGTGACAGGGGGCCCTCCAGTGTATTTTGTTTCATTCTTTTTTGACACAAACGTCAGTCCAGCAACCAATTCATTGAGCCCATTTCACTGTAGTGTCACTAACTACTGTACTCTTAAAAACTTTTAATTTCAGGCTTTGAGCCCATTTCACCCTAACCCACCACCACCACACCCTCCACTTTGGGCCCCTGAGTGACTAGTCAGTCCCACTATAGTCGAGGTAACGTTACATCATCCTCCAGGTTCACGTCCACTCCCAGGTCCAGGAGGAACTGCACCACGTCGGTTCGGCCGGCAGAACAAGCCCAGTGCAGCGCGGTCCTGTTGTCCTGGACATGTTATTTATCGTCATTGAATTGAATTGAATTGAATTGAATTGAATTGAATTGAATTGAACGTAGGAGATGAGCATTATCAGCACTATCACCTGATCCGTTTTACAGGCGAGCGTCTTATCCGTGATAATGCAGCGCCTTATCTTGGCAGGTCACCTGCGTAGGCATAGTTACAGATGTCCACGTTTGACACCGAGGCCTCCATCGTGTCCAAGTGTGTGTTTTATTACGTTCAGTCCAAAACAACACGCACACACACACACACTGGACGTGGCGTGAGTCAGCGTGGACGTGAAACAAGTGCGCACGGCGCGTTATTGTTGTCGCGCTCCTTCAAAGTAAAAGACGTAGGGCGCTGAGAGGGTCTTTTACTTTGAAGGAGCGCGACAACACGCCGCCCCTCAGCGTTCCAGTTCCACGCCGAAGTCGGAATTTCCGAGTTCCAAGTCGGACGTTTTCCGCTAATTCCATTCAATTAAATTCGTACATTTTATTTGTAGAGCCCTTAATCACAATACAGTCTCAACGGGCTTTACATGCCTGATTATTATGGGCCAATTGATTTTTTTTTTTATCGATAATAATCTGGCATGTAAAGCCCTTTGAGACTGTATTTATACAAATAAAGTTTAATTTAATTGAATAAGCACGTATTATGTGGCATTTTGCGCATACAAACACCGTCGCAACATGTCCACAGATAGAAGTCGGACAGTACTGTGTGTACGACTGATTTTATGAGACACAAATAGACAGAAGTGCTAAAAACAGTATATTACTACAGCGTTCACTGACGTCTTGGATTTCTAAGTCTGGGGTCGTGAGGTTCTTCCGACTTTCCGAGTTGCAAATCCGACCTCAGTGCGCGTTCCCGCGGAAATTTCCGACTTTGAACTCGAAATTCCGACTTCCGAGCACAATTGGAACGCATCACTCAATATTCCGTTTCCGCCGAGGCGCGGCGTGTTGTTGCGTTCCTTCAAAGTAAAAGACCCTCTCCGCCATAAGTCTTTTAATGTGAAAGGAGCCGCGTGTTGACCCCCGGATGCAGTAAGCCTGACCTCTCCCAGTGTGTGTGTGTGTGCGCGCTTCGTTGTTTCTCAACCTTGGATGTATGAAAATATCCTGAAGTATTTGAGTCATTGTGGACGATTATTGTTATCTGGTGACCTGCTGCCGTCGCCTGGACCTGAAGACAACACGTTTCACAGTTAAAGTCTCTTTATGGCGTATAGAGTGGTGAGTGAGTGAGTGTGTGTGTGTTTTTGTTTGTTTGTTTGTTTGTGTGTGTGTCCATATTTTGCTAAAAATACCAACAACAATAAGCATAGCAATAGAATAATAAACAATAGAGGCATAAACAATAGAATAACAAAAATAAAACAACAAATGTACAAGTATACACTGAATAAACCTAAGGAAGAAATATAGGTCAGATATTCAAGTCAACAAAACAAGTTGCACAAAGGTATTGAGAAGTAGTAGTGAGAATATACAGTAATTAGTGTGTCTGGCTTAATATGTGTATCACTCATGTAGTACAGTAGTAAAAAAAACTTCAATTATTGGCAAATTGTTTTTGCTGACTGAATATCATCTTATTTATATTTGTATACTTCTCCTAGGACTTAGACTTACTGCAATTTGTGAATCTGTTATATTATTTGTATTATTCAACTGTTTATTTCTCTATTGTTTTATTCTATTCCTATGCAACCTGTCACAATAATTTCCCTCGGGATCAATAAAGTTCCATCTTATGTTATCTCATCTTATCTTAAAACACCACATTCATATTGAAACATGCTCATTGCAGGATTTCAAAACCCACGCCGACCAGTCCTGCAGGTATGCAGAGGAATTCGTCAACATTTACTACGACTGCATGGATAAGAAGAGGAGGGTGAGTTGTGGCCATCTTCCAGGTCATTCATTCATCTACACGCCTTGTTGCTGGACAACATGTCTGTACTACTCACACTACACTGTGTGTTTTGGATTCATTCAACACAGAATCTGACCCGTCCTCTACTTGACAGTCCACCCTGGTGTGGAATGGGAACGCGGTGTCGGGCCAGGATGCGCTGAACGAGTTCTATGAGACGCTTCCATCAAGCGAGTTCCAGGTCCATACCCTGGACTGCCAGCCCGTTCACGGTAAGGTTGTTAGAACATTTAGAAGATTCAAACCAGCCCATTACACAATGTCAGTGCAGCCACATGAAACACCTTCATCATCACCATCATTCATTACCCATTCTGGAAGTAATCACTCCTCACACAGTTGTAATTCCCTTTTCTCTGTATAGGCTACAGTTTTGCAGGCGGTAGTCAGTTTATCAGTTCATCTTTTTTATTTTATCTTGCTATTTATATTTTCTGTTTTGCGTACTGTCGCTGCCATGTCATTTCACTGTTCAGAGTTATGAAGAACATGACAATAAAACACTGTTTTTCAAAACACAAGCGTTATTCACTGCTCTGCTGGTTAACATTTACTTCTACGCTCACTGTGTGACAGAGTGGCTGGAGCTGTTCACCCTCTACTAGTAGAAGCCTGTTTGAAATGTACTTTTACATTTCTTTATTTACAGAACAAGCGACCCAGGGCCAGACGACATACTGGGTGGTGACCGGTGGAGTGGTTAAATTTGAGGGCAACAAGCAGCGTTCTCTTCAACCAGAAACTTCTTCTCACAGCGCAGGCGTCGACCAACAGCGGCAGCCCGTCCTGGAAGATCGCCAGTGACTGTTTCCGTTTCCAAGACTGGAACAGGCTAAAATTGAGGACTTTTCAGGAACTTTTCTATCACTTGTTTTATCTTCCCCCCCCCCCATTGTAATGCTCAACATACCAACCATAAGATGTTAGTTGAGATGTATGCATTTTTTGGGGGGGGGGGGGGGTT